>PVIA01011862.1:0-41529 GCA_004024845.1 Tonatia bakeri
ATCCTGCGCAGGCTGTTCATGTCCGACTCCACCAGCTGCCTCATGGATACCTCCGTCTCATACCTGGCAGGCACACACAGGGCCCTTGAAGCCACGGGCCCTTTTTGTATCTAAGTCAGACCAGACCCCACCCCAGACTGGCCTGGTGCTGTGTGTCCACCCTAATGCCTCAGGGACTTAATGAAGCCAAACCCTGAGTCCAGACGTCGACAGCGTCTGCATCCGCCAGGCCCCAACCAAGAGGTGAGCGGGACACTCACTTGGTCCTGAAATCATCTGCGGCCAGCTTGGCGTTGTCGATCTGGACCACCAGCCGGGCGTTCTCCGCCTTGGTGCATAGAGTCTGGGGGAGGGGAGTGACTTCAGAGAACGAAAGGACAGTCTGAGGGTGGGGTGCCCCCGAGCTGGATGCGCTTGCTTTGGACAAAGGGCAGCGCCCGTCCCTGGGCCCTCAGCAGCTGAGCCTCCATGAGGACTTCTGGGTCTGCTGCTAAGGTCCCTCCCAACGTGCCCGTGACCTGAACCTAAAATACAGAGAGGCGGATGCGGAGACGCTACGGGAAAGACCCGGCGTGGTGGCTTCCTCTTGTCTTCCTTCTGCCCAGGCCACTGGGGTCTCTGGGCAGGTTATTACCAAGGGCGTGCTCTGTGATTCCTTGGTCATAAATGGCCCTTCTCAGCAGGCAGCTGAGACCGTTAGGGGATGGGCAAGAAGGAAACTTCTGACAGGCTTTTCCTTTCCTGGACTAGGTATAGGAAACCTGACCTGCACCAAACTCATCAAATTCAATCCCCTTACCTTGAAGGAGGAGGAGGAGGAGGGAGTGGGTGGAGAAGAGTCGGACTACGGTACCAAAGGTGACACAATCAATTAACTCATAGAGCTTATATTCATGTTCTGGCTCTGCACGCTGCCAGCTGGGCCACTTTAAACAGGTCACTGAACCAGCCTGTGCTTCAGTGTTCTCATCCGTTAAATGGGCTGGCAGTGCCTCCCTCATAAGGTTAGTGGGAGGAGCAAACAAGGCCACAGTGTGAACATGCCCTGTGACCCCTGCAGTGCCCCTGGGAGCAGGGCCACCCCCACAGGTGTCCTGGCTTCCAGCCCAGTGCAGGTGGCACCAGCCCCCCCAGCGGCCGACGCCACTCAAATCCCCTTACCTTCTTCTGCAGCTCCTCGATGGTCCGGAAGTAGGACTGGTAGTCAGGGCACAGGTAGGGCTCCTGCTGCTCACACCATTCGCGGATGCGGCTCTCCAGGCTGGCGTTCTCCTGCTCCAGCTGCCGCACCTTCTCCAGGTAGCTGGCCAGGCGGTCGTTCAGGAATTGCATGGTCTCCTTCTCGCTGCCGGTGAGGATGCCCTCCCCAAACCAGCCCCCACTTACACCGCAGCTGGTGGCAAAGCCTCCAGATGGGAGCCAGAGAGCGGGGAGGCAGCTGGCGGCCCTGCGGCTGCTCCTGCCCAGCCCCGCTGAGCACGTGGAGAAGCTCCGGGCCCCCCGGGAGAGGCCCGGAAGCTTGCAAGGACTGCCGGAGTACATGGTGGACACACGTGCGGAGCCCCCGTAGCCCCCTCCCGGGCCCTTGAGAGACCCTGAAGAAAAGCTGGCCTTGAGGCATTTGGAAGCCATGACCTCAGCAGCCAGGACACAAGGGACAGACCTGCAAGGCTGGCTACCCCACCGATGCAGAGGAGCCGCTCCTCACCCGGGTTTATATCTCTGCCCCGGTGGGCGTCGGCCTCTGCCAGACAAAGTATCTTCTCCTCGTAAAGTTAATACCACTTTCTATGATACCTCCTCGTTAACCTGTTATTTAGCTTCCCGTGAGCACTTCCCGGCCTTGTAAAAAAGGAGCCCCGTTGGACTGGCGGCTGCGTGGAGACTCGTCCCCGCCGCCCCATGTTGCTGGGAAGACCAGTCTCCGTCAGCCCTTCAAAGGGGCCTGTGATCAGGGCCCAGCCCTGGGCCTCCTCCTGAAGAGGCGTGGGCGTCCCGCCACGGCCTTGACTTTCTCCAGCATTGTCTTCTTTTATGGGCCCAGGGAGTAGAGGAGGCCTCTGGGTTGGAAGAATAAGTCTGGTTGTTGCAGGGACAGCAGGGCCTCCAGCCCAAGGAGACACAGAGGCCCAGAGCCCATTTGGGCTGTGGTAACCAACTATTATGGTTTCCCTGGGATTGTTCTGGATTCGGTGCTGGAAGCTTCATGTCCCTGGAAACCCCTTGGGCCTAGTGGGGGAATGGTTGGATCATGTGGTCGCCCTGGACCCAGCACAGCCTCAATGGCCACATCCTGCCCCCTCCCTCGTCAGGAGGTCCATTCCGTCGTGCAGCCTCAGCTTCAGCCAAAGTGACACGAGCTCGGCTCCTTGGGGACCGTCCCGCGGACCCTCCACAATAGGAAGGTCTGTCTTCCCAGGCCCTGGCTAAGAGATGGAGACAACTTTCCTCCTAGCCATCGGGGGCCGGGGAAGGGTTCTTGACACCCAGGCCTCCTCAGAAGGCACAGAGAGCCTGGCCTTCAGAGTTTTAGCTCTATCACAGGAGTTACTGGCACTAGTGCCCAGAAAGCTTGACAAGGGCGGGTTATGGTCCCAGAAAATCCAACCCGCCGAGCAGGTGGGACCTGGAAGAGGAGCTGAGCGCTGAGCCAGGGGCAGGCGTGGCTGCGGAGGGGTCTCTCCAGGTAGGCCAGCAGGATCTTCCTTCTGTTCGGCCCTGCGGGCTGGGGTCCCACTTACTCTTCCAGGGACGTGTGCTATTATCTCCTCTGTCAGAAGGACTGTGAGCTGCACTCCAGCAGCCTTCCAGGAGGACGCTCAGTGCTTTCCCGGGATGGTCTCGCTTAATTCTCATTGCCCTGGGAGCCCGGGCTTGTTTTCCCCATCTCAAAGCCGAGGCAACCAAGACCACCACCGAGGGACAGGCAGAACCAAGATGCCAACCCCAGTCTAGCCTGGCCCTGTCCACTACCCCACCAGCCTCCACCGCTGCTGCCAACTCCCGCCCTGGGCTGCAGGGGTGGTCGGGCTCTGTGGAGAAAGGAAAGGACAGGATGGGGTGGGCTCCACAAGGGGATGGCCAGCAGCCCCTGGTATCCCAGGAGAGGAAGCACAGTGTCGTGGTTACCTACAACCTCTGTGGGTTTGAATCCCAGCCCCGCCACGTACAGACTGTGTGGCTAAACTCCTCCTCTCCCTTCTCCTCCTCCCCCTCCCCTCTCTTCCTCCTCTCCCTTCTCCTCCTCCGTAACTGGGCAGAGGATAACAATACCTGCTTCCTAGGGTGGCTCTGAGGGTTGCGTGAGCACGGAGCCTCTAGAATGGCACCTGCCCATGGTACAAGCTCAGTAAGGACGGCCGCTATGAGTGCTCGTCCCCGCAGGGGTGGAGTCCTGTTGTAGTCACACTGGTGATATGAAACAGCTGTCGCTAGGGAGTGCGGAGAGTCTCTGAGCACACAGGCCGCCACCTCACGGGCCAGGTGCGTGTGTTGGGGGCCCTCAGATACAGAGCTTCTGTGAGTCACCGTGCCCTTCCCACGCCTGGGGGGCTGGTGTGACCGGCATCCCTGGCCCCCACTGGCTGCCTCGGCCTTTCCTCCCTGGAAACCCATGCCTGGTGCAAGGATGCAGCTGAGCTGAGAACCTGGCTGCACCTCCGTGGGTGTTTGTGCTTCCAACCCAGGCAAGCACAGGGCTCCACCCAAGCCCCGCAGCCTCCTGCAGCCACCCTAGAGCCCAGAGAACCCAGAGCAGTGGAGGCCAGGAAGCCACAGTCTGTTTACACAGCCCCGGGGTTCGCGTGGGTTCCCAGGCAGGGCTCCACACCTGTGCTCCCTGGAGGGGATTCCTCTCCCCACACAGCCCTGGCAATAACAAGGCTAATGGCACCAGCCATCTGTGGTCGAGCACTTAGCACCTGCAGGTCTCCACGCTGAGCTCTCTCCAGGGATTCTCTCGTCCACTCCTTCCACCATCTCATGAGATGGGCATCACCCATGTCCCCGTGTCATAGAGGAATAAACAGGCTTGGGCTGTTCCAGGAGCCTGCCCCCTGCTCAGCCCTGCTGCACCCTGCCAGCTCCAGACTTGCGGCAGAGACTGGTGGCTGAGCTGTTGGCCCTCCAGTCACCGGTAGCCTCAAATTGTCTCATGTTTCAGCCCTGTCCTCCCAAGAAGACTGTGAGTTCCTGGGGGCGAGGACCGACCTGGTACTGCTTTCAAAACCTCTACAGTGTCGACCACAGTGCTGGGCTTCTAGATGTCTCAGAATGAATGCATGCATGAATGAATGAGGAAGGGAGGACCGAAAGGGAGGGAATGATGAAAGAAGGAGAGAAAATGTGGGTAGAGAACGGAGAGACAAGGACGCTTCCCAAGTCAGCCTTATCATCCTCACTCTCGCAGATGAGGAAAGTGAGACTCAGCGATAAAAAACTAGGCGTCTCCCTGTGGGCAAGCAGCACCTGCTCGCACTAATCAGCCCTTTAGCAGAGAACAAAGCATTCTCTCGGCCCAAAGCCATTCTGCCCAAAGGGAGACCTCAGTGTGAAAGGTGTGGCTAAAAGTTTTTGATGAGTTTTTTAGATTATTCTATAAGACATATAAGTAATATTTTTAAAGCTAGGAATTACCCTGTGAATTGTTCTGGTCTATTTCCATCCTTTCTTAGTATTCTTTTTAATAGAACAAAATAATTACCTAGAATTCCTTATCAGTAAGAACTAACATTATTGGCAAGTATTCTAATAACTGTCCTGGTAAGACTTTGCACTCTGCACAGGTGGGGTCTGTGCTGTCCCCAGAACATCCCACAAAAACACTTGGCCATGTTCTCAGATACCCTCTGCCCTGCTTCCTCCTGCTTCTGCCCTCCCGTCAAGGTGCCCGTCAATTCTAAATGTCCCCTAAGCCTTCCCTGGTTGTCCCAGCTCTCAATGATCTCTGCCCCTCCCGAGGACCTGGCAGCCTGCCCTCACCCACACCTGCCAGCCCTGGTGCCGTGTGGCCATGCCTGGGGTGGTCCGCAAACCTGGGCCCCTTCTCTGCTATTTGGCCAAGCTGCTTGTCCTCGCCCGCCTCCCCCTAGGATGCCCCTGCCTCAGCTCTGGGTTTTCCACGCATGGAGCGTCTGGTGCATGTCTGCTGAGTGAAGTCTGCCGCTCGCTCGCTGTGCTAATGTCCGGTCCACATGCGTGTTCAGTTCTGGCACCCACGCTGGTTAGTGATTTAAACTGGAACTCCATCGAGGGTGTGTGTGAGGTTGACAGTAGGAAGGGGGAGGGGGTCCTTAACCAACACAGGAGCTCTAAACAATTTAATGGAAGGTAGACAAAGCCCCATAGAGACGGCGCCCGTGAGTATGCATGAGACGAATGCTCCCTCTGGAAACTGCAGAGTGAGCGCAGAAAGAGACAGTCCGCATGGTGCGAGGAGGTGACAGTGTGATCATCTGTCAGGTCACAACCCCGTGTGGTCCGTCCGCATGCTCGGGCACAGTACCCAGGCAGCTCAAGCTGCAGCCGCAACAGAAGGCTCAGCCCGTTCCCCAGTCCCGGGCTGCTCCCACGTACATGGGGGTGACACACTCTGCGTGCCCAGCCGCCTGCCTTTCATCTCCTGAGCCTTGTGCATAAGCCGGGAACTGCAGACCGCAGGCCGCAGAGCAGGAGCCAGGCAGCAGGAGAGTGAGACCTAGTGGAAGAGCCCTCCTGCTCCCAGGCCGAGCAGGCCCTCTGAGGCCCAGGCCTTCAGGTTCAGCACCCATCTCCGAGGGTGCTGCTGGCCAACAGCGCAGGCCCCACCCTCGCCCTGCTGTGTACCCAAGCACAGAACTCAGGCCCACAGGGTGGGGGTCCCACTCTCCACGTGTGGCCCAGGAGCTCCTCATTTAACACATGCTCGTGGCTACTTCCTGGGTGCTGTGCGCACTTGAACCTCCTGCAGCCCCACTTCCCAGGTGAGCCAGCCGACACCAGAGAGGGCATGTGACATGACTGGGTGCCCGCTGCCGCATGCAGGGCCACGCTCAGCGCAGGATGCTCCCGTCTGCCCGTGCACACCTCCCTCTGAGGTCTGAGATGTGCCTGCTGCGCCTCTGGTTGGGCACCACATTCCCAGTGCCGTCAGTCATGGCCACCGCTTTCCCACAGAGGTCTAGGGCTCGCATAACACTCCAGAGGCAGAAAAAGAAGAGGCAGATACAGACGCGGAGCCAGACATGGAGAGAGGGCTGAAAACCCGAGTGCTGGGAAGAGCAGCAGAGTTGGAGTCTGTATCTCAGCCACGGCCTGCCGCTCTCACCGCTGTGTGGCCCGGGGGAGCCACTGCCCTCTCTGGGCCTGTGTTCTCCATTGAAGAGTGAGGCAGGAGGCCAAGAGGCATGAGGAACTCGGACTTCCCACAGGCCACGCTCCTCTGATCAGAGGGGTGCAGGGCCTGGCACAGTTAGGTTCAATGCCCAGGTGGGCACAGCTTCACTCAGAATCCAGGGCACTTTGAACTCTGCCCCCTTGTGAGGTTCTGCATCTAACCCCCTCCACCTCAGCCCCTACCACCTTTCACTTCAGCTTTTCAATTCACCTCCCACCTTCATCCCCCAGGTCACCCCTCTGCCCCTCCCTGAGGTGGTTGGCCCAGGCTGGCAGCCTGGGGTTTGCCTCTCTCTGGCTGGTCCTGGAACCCCCCTCTTGGGGACTGTCCCCAGTGTCAGGTGTGAGAGTGGGTGCGCAGGGTAAAGAGAGCTGGACGAGGGAGAAGCTAATGGGAAGGGAGAGAGAACCACCAGATCCAGGCAGGGCCGCTGAGGAGGACTGGCCTGGGAGCCCTTGCCTCTTCTGGGGTCACCCCAGGTGGGTGCCCACAGGCACGGCCAACAAGCCTGTGGGGTATGGCCAGCACCCACTGGGGTTGGCTCAGTGTCTGATCTGGTGGAGCAGGGCCTGAGGTTCCCCTCATTACTAAATATGTTGAATCACCCTCTCATTTCGTATCCCCAAGAGCCCGAGAAGGCAGAGCTAAAACCAAAACCCACGACTTCAGTGCAGCCCCTGACCCAAGGCCCCCTCACTGACCACATGAGAACAGACAGACTTGCGTTTGCTATGCCAGAAGAACGCTTTATTGGGTGAATTTCCAGGGAAAGCTACTTTGCATGCATAAAAGCAGTGAAGCTCAGAAACACAATGTAAGAAGTATTTTGGTAGAAAAACCTGCTCAGCGGGGGGCCCCTCTAGGGAAGCGGGGTCATTTGGAGCTGGGAGCCACAGGGGTATCCACCTTCCTGTGGTCCCAGCTGCACCCTGGCCGGCTGCATGGCCAGCTACAGCTGGCAGGACTTCATGTGCTCCCTGGAGGATACGCCTTTCCCGTCTCTGCTCTCGTCCTTGACGGTGCGGATCTGGGTGCTGACCTGGGGAGCCGGGCCGCAGGTCACGCTTGAGACGTAAGGAACCCTACTGGCAGGCTTGCATTCCGTGGCACAGGGGTGGGCAGGAAGCCTGAGGAGATGAGATCATTTCAGGTCGTGTGCGGTACCAGGGCATCACGCTGACATCGTGTTAAACAGGTTGAGGGGACCAAACATGAGACAGGTGGGGGATGATGACAAGGGCCTCAGACTGCCCGTGACATCCCCAAGAGCTACAGGGATGAGGACTAGGGACTCCCAGCTAAAATGATGTTTGCACTGGCCTGTCCCCCTGTGAATGACCGAAGTCCAGGGCTGGGAGGAATCTCTCTTGAGAGGCTTTGGATCAGCCCCCCTTCGTCTGTGTAACAGCCATTTCGGGGCTGATGCCGCCAGCTCGGCACTGAGTGATGAGCCCTTTCCCCTGAGCCTGGCTCCCCAGGGCCACGGCCACTCACTTGCAGTCTTCTCCCTCCAGCAGGCGGCGGTAGGTGGCGATCTCCGATTCCAGCCGGGCCTTGACATCCAGGAGGACCTGGTACTCCTGGTTCTGCCGCTCCAGGTCACAGCGGATCTCGGCCAGCTGGGCCTCCACGTTGCCGATCATGCACTGCATCTGAGCCAGCTGGGAGCCATAGCGGGCCTCGGTCTCCGCCAGGGTGGATTCCAGGGAGTTCCGCTGAAGCAGGAAAGAGGGTGAGCTGCCAGTGGGAGGGCACCCCGCCCAGACACCTGCAGCCCAGGGATGCTGCACGTCCCCATGATCACAACACACCCCTTGGGGGTCCAGGTGCCGAGGCTGGGGTTCAGGGATCCTGCCTGCCACAAGCGGTGGTCAGAGGGGCCACTCACCATGCTATGCTGGGCCTGCAGCTCGATCTCCAGGGCGTTGACGTTACGTCTCAGCTCGATGATCTCCGTCTGGCAGCACTGCAGCTGCTCGGAGCTGGACACCACCTGCTGGTTCAGCTCCTGGGTCTGAGAAACAGGAGAGTGCCCAGAGCACGGTCAGACCAAGTGAAGTGACGGTCAAGGGTAACCCCACCACAGGAGCTGGCCGCGCTGGGCTGCCCCCAGCCCACCTGGGTGTTGAACCAGGCCTCCACGTCTCTGCGGTTATTCTCCACCAGGGCCTCGTACTGGCACCTCATCTCCTCCAGGATCTTGTTGAGATCCACTGGGGGGGCGGCGTCCACCTCCACATTCAGCCGGTCCCCGAGCTGGCACCGGAGTGTGCCGACTTCCTGCAGACAGCAGACAAGAAGGCATAAGGTGCAGAAAGAGTGCTGGATGGGGTTTCAGGTGAGCTGCACTCAAACCTTCCTCCTTCGGTTGCAAGCTGTGTGACATTAAACAGGATACTGAACCTCTCTGAGCCTCAGTCTCCTCATGGACTTGTGCTTCCCTCCTCAGGGGGGTGAGGAGGATGCAAGTACCAGGTGAACGGAATTGTTAGCAGGCACTACAGCTCAAATGGAGATTTAGTGTCATAGGCAGGAGTGTGGGATCTGCGTGACCTTAGGCAAGTAATTTAACCTCTCTGGTGCCTCAGTTTTCTTGTCTGTAGAATGAAGCTTATAATTAGTACACCCCTCCTGGGATTATGGTGAGGATGAAATGAAATGCAAAGTGCTTCACATAGTTCCGGGCACCAGTAAGCTATAAACAAATGTCAGCTGGAGTTCTTGTGGACGTGGTTGTCACACTGTCTTGCCCAAGACTCCCTGCTGGGCGGGAAACATTGGGAGGTTCCGTGACATGAGCCCCACCTCCTCGTGGTTCTTCTTGAGGCAGAGCAGCTCCTCCTTCAGGGACTCCACCTGGGCCTCCAGGTCGGCCCTGCACAGGGTCAGCTCGTCCAGCATCCTGCGCAGGCCGTTGGTGTCGGCCTCCACCAGCTGCCGCAGGCCCAGCTCCGTCTCGTACCTGCACACACAGAACCCTGCAGAGTCTGCCACAAAGGGGCCACACACAGGGCGGGCCCCCTGCCCTGCCATCCAGCTGCAGTGGCTGATTTGGGGTCAGCAGCACAGAGGACCTTTCCCTTGACCCAGAAGGGATCCAGAGCCAGTGCTGCATCTCCCACTTACAGCTTCCTCTGGCCTCACGGCCACCTCACCGGCTCCCAAGGGCAGAGGATGGAAACAAGGGAACCTCACGGAAACCTCCCCAACCAGGTCCACTTACTTGGTCCGAAAGTCGTCAGTAGCCAGCTTGGCATTGTCAATTTGCAGGATCAGCCTGGCATTCTCAGCCTTGGTCAGCAGGATCTGGGGAACAAGGGGTAACCCCGTGAGCTGGAGAAGACCCAGCAGTATAGGGGTGGCTGGGATGGGGTAGCCCAGCTCACAGAGGCCACGCCTCTGAGTGCCACCAGCACCTTCGGCATCTCCAACCCTGAGCCCTGAGCCCTGAGCCCTGAGCCCAAGTATGGAGGGAGTGTCAGTCGTAGGAGGGATGTCAGTGGCCATGGGTCCTGATGTCTGTAGCTCCCAGAGTGGCCCAGTGGGAAGCACTAGTGTGACTGGAGAGAACCCGGCCGAGATGGAGTTGGGTTCTGCATCCAGCACTGGCAGGCTGTGCGATCTTGGGCAAGTTGCTGAACCTCCCTAAAATCATCTTCCTCATCTGCTAAATGGGTCCAGGAATGCCCATCTCTCTGAGATGAGGAGTAAATAAGCCAAGGAGAGGAGCAGGTCAGGCACAGCGCTTATGTCTAGAAGGGGCTCGGTGCATGTCATTGACCTTCGTGTAGCTGAGACAGCGAGGGGACAGGCAGAAGGGCTGGCTGAAGGTTACCAGCCCAGAGAGGTCGGTATCCCCCAGGACATCAAGACCCCAAAAAGGGAGATACGAGAATTCCCTCAGAGCTATAGTTTCATCTGCAGTCCCTTGAAGTGAGACAGCCCCCTTCAGGGGCTGGGCTGCCTGGCTAGACAGGGGCCAGACCCCCGTTACCTTCTGCTGCAGCTCCTCGATGGTCTTGAAGTAGGACTGGTAGTCTGGGCAGATGTAGGGGATCTGGGACTCGTACCACTCCCGGATGCGGCACTCCAGCTCCGCGTTCTCCCGCTCCAGCTGCCGCACCTTCTCCAGGTAGTTGGCCAGGCGGTCGTTCAGAAACTGCATGGTCTCTTTCTCGCTGCCATTGAAGGAGCCCTCGCAGAGCCAGGCCCCACTCCCAGCAAAACCAGAGGGGTGGCACCCAGAGGACAGGTAGGAGCAGCTCCCGGGGCTGGAGAAGCCCATCCTGGCGGAGGAGGCAGACCCCGCAGCACCGGCGAGACTGGGAGTCCGGCAGGGGCCCATGGAGCAGGCAGAGGACACCCGAGAAGTGCCGGCCACCGAGCCACAGAGGCCCTTGACGGACCCAGAAGAGAAGATCGGGGGGCAGGTCTGGGTGGCCATGGTGCCAGCAAGGAAGGTCACAGCTTAGCCAGGAGCTGGGGCTCTGTGCTCTCCAGGCCTTTCTGGGGTGCTTATATACCCACTTCGTGGGGTGTTGTCCTGTTACTCTTGGGAAAGCCTAATTCCTAGCCCGGAAAGCTAATCTCATTAGAACACGATTTTTGCTACCCATCTAGAATTCCCCGCCTTGTAAAGAAAAAGAAAAAAAATGGTTCAATTTGGTTTGCTAAGTCAGGACTCTCCGCTGTTGCCTCTTCGTAACAGAATATGAATTTTATTGCCTCTTCAAAGACTCTGCACCAGATCCTATAAATTGGGAGTGGCCTCACAAATGACATGGGGTTCCTGCCCTGTTGGCATGTCTTCCCTTAAGGAGCCCGATCTGTCCATTTGTCACCAGCAGCCCCAACCCTCACCCTCATAGCTGCTGCCCTGGGTCCGGGCCCCAGGGACGGTGAAAAAGGAGCAAAGAAACTAACATCCCTGGAGCATCTATTATGTGTAGTTATTTCATTTACACCTCACGACAGTCCTGGAAAGCGGCCAATACTGTCTCCATCTCACCAGGGTGGAAACTGAGGCTCAGAATGGTTAGGAAATAAATACGTAAAGGCTTGCTTCAGGTAAACAGGCAGTGAGTAAAGAGCCTGGAGCTGCATCTGGGGCTCTCAGGCCCCAAATCCCGCATTCTCGTCCCCCACACAGCCAAGGTCAAGTGCCACCACTCAGAATTTAGGGACAGGAGACCGAGGTTCAAAGCCTGGCTCAGCTGCTGACCTGCTGAACACGCCCCCGCCTGTCTCCGTGTCTTCATCGTGTCCGCAGAGATCGCCAACCTGCCCTGCCTACTTCGCACTGATCCAACGTCAGGAGTAAAGTGTTTTGAAAACCACTGGGTGCCACAGAGACGTTGGCTGGGCTAAGCAAACAGTCTCCATTGGTCATTGGTGGTTGTGGCCAGCAAAGGACCATGGGAGTGATCCTGAAAACGGGGCTGCTTTGGACAGCAGTCCTCTCTGTGGCCCCCAGTTCTCTAAACCTAGGAGGGTAGAATCAGGACCCCAAGACAGCCTGCTCTGCCCACCCCACCCCCAGCCCCTGAGCTGCGTACAGAGACTGTCGATAAAGCCTCTTTGGATAGGAAAGGAATAAGAAGAACAAACAAAGCACCGCCAGACAGGTAAGCAAGCCAGAAGGAGCACCTGAGAATTAAGGAGCAAAGGTGAGTGCGGTCTCCTGCCTCCCCACGCGGGCTCTCCCAAGGTGGGGGCCGCCCATCCCTCCCCTCCCACACGGACTCGCTTCGCAAGGCTGGAATTTAAAGGAGCATTTATGTGCTTCTGGAGTTGTAATTTACCAACCTCTTAAAACACTTTATAAGCTTCTCTCTGAAATTACTCAGGAGGCTTGGCTGTGGCGCCCAGCACCTCCCCCGGTGCAGTGGACACCTGGACAGGGTGCCCAAGAACTGCTCGGTGAGCTCCTCCTGGGAGCCAGAGCCAGGCAGACGGCCTCCAGAACCCCGGCTGCCCCGGCTGTGGTGCCTCTCGGCGGCCCCTCTGCCCGGCTTTGCTGGTGGGGCCTTAGGCCGGGCCATCCCAGGGTTTCTCAGCCTTGACCCTGTTGACAAACAGACCACGTAGTTCTCTTATGGGGGCTTCTTGTGCATTGTAAAATGTTGGCAGCACCCCTGACTCTACGACCAGGTTCCAGTATTGATCCCCTCCCCTAGTGGTGACAACCGAAAATGTCACTAGGCATTGCCAAATATCCCCTGGGGGGCAAACCGCCCTCAGTGGAGACCCACTGGACTATGAGGACAGGGACTGGGGCTCTCACTGGGCCTCCTCTAAGCACCCCTTTTGTTTTCTAGGACAACAGTGCAGTCTCGCGGTCACTGTGGGACCTTCTCAGTGCTCAGTGTGCCTCGGTTTACCTCATTTGTGACACAGCACGCTCGCTCTGCAGGCAGCCTCTACCACGTAGAGCCCAGCACAGCCCCTCTCTGTGCGGAGTCTCTGGCTGAAACTGGCGTTCTCGTTTTTTTAACCCTTCCACTGCGAAACCCGTATCTGAAGCTGGCTCTAGTTTCTCTCAGGGCGCCTCACTAAGCAGACCCCAAGCTGCTCTGGCTGTTTTCCCTTCTCAGCCTCTGCTCAGGAGGGCCACCGCGGGCCGGCATCCATGCAGGTGTTCCCGGGGGCCGAGGACAGGCACGCGCCCCTCCCGGGGCAGGCGGCGAGCTGGCCAGAGCAGGTCTTTCTGTTGCTCTCAGTCCCCTACCATTCTCAATGTCGCAGACTCCAAGGCCACTTGTTGGAGGTGAGTGTGGCAGGGGCCTCATGGGAAGAGTTCCTCTGTTCTCTTCCACGCAGAAGTGGGGACCGTTGTGGGGTGAGGGAGGCCTAAATGGAGCAGAGGCTCTACCTGAATCAGTGGAGAGAGCCGGGACTCAGCTCCCAGGACAGCACCAAGTGGTGGCCCACCCGGCCCCTCACCGTGACCCAGCCCCAGAGAAAATCTACCTGTTCCATGTTTAGCGAATCAGGGCTGCCTGTTCAACAGGCTTTGTATCAAAATACGGTCCTCTTCTGAGACCATTTCTTCCAACATTAACCAAAACCACACTGGGCTAAGGGTCAGGGAGCTGGACTCCAGGCTGAGCTCTGCCCCAAAGTCCCCGTGTGACCCACCTCAACTCTGAGCCCCAGGTTCCTGTCTGAACATGAAGGGCCTGGACACGGCACACTTGTGGCCATCGCGTCTCGGACACTTTAGGATCTGGGGCCCCGTGTTTCCTGTGGAGAGAGACGGAAGTCATCCAGGTGTGTCTGTGTCTCGTTCACCACCTCCCACAGTCACCGTCCTTTCTCTGTCACTGACCCACAGAAGAAAGAGGAAATACTTCCCTTTCCAGGACACGATGGGGTTTTCTTTTCTGTACAAACTGGCCTGGGCTTCTTCCTGGCTGTCCTCCATAGGCAGGGGCAACCTTGACCACCTCCCAAAGCTGCTCCCAGAAGACCCCATTCCGAGGCGCGGTGTCATCAGGACCTGGAGCAGGCATCCCCGCACGCCAAGGCTAAAATAGCATCCCTGGCTGCTTGAGCCAGGACTTGGCTTTGCAGAAGAAGGGGCTCAGAAAATGTGGAGCCGGGTAGCAGGGGCCCTGGGCCTGAACTCAGCGAGACCTCAGTTCAGACCACTGCATCCAACTGAGCCGCGGTTTTCCCAAGAGGAGAACGGAGATCATAACACACATTTACAGGACTGTGGGAACTATGTTGAAATGCGCTTGATAAACAGGAACTCACGTCACAGATTTCAGAGGGCAACACTCTTCTTGGAGCCCACGCAGCCTGAGCCCTGAATGCTGTTTCCAGCACACAGACCGCTCACCCCGGTTTTGTGTGGTGCTGACTCAGAGGCCTGGCCTGACTGTACAAGGAAAGGCAGCTGCTGAAAGAAGTGGTGGCCGGGTTATGTCCAGGGCTGAAGGGACCATCAGCAGGGACTCTGTCTGGCCTCTGGCCTTTATTCTACAAGCTTCCAAAAGCCTCTCCCACCCCATTCAAGTACAGGTGCTGGCTGCAGGGCCGCAGGGCTCACAGGATGCTCTCTGCCCACTCACCCCTGGCTTCAGGGAGGGGCTGCTTCAGGAGCAGAAAACGGCCTGGCTCTTCCCAAGCCCACCATGGAAGGCCACCAAGTTCAAAGTCAACCTCTGAGTTTGTGGCTCCTTCTTTGGTAAAAAGAAGTCTCCATCCTTAAATGAGCTTCCATCTAAAGCCAAGCTTCTCCACAGGCAAAGAGCGGAGAAATCAAACCTGAATCTCCCTCTCCCTGGCTCTGAACAGGCCCTCCAATGTGGAAGGCGCCAGGCGCAGCCTGTCACCGCAAGCCTGAGGAGGAAATGGGTGACTTCTGGGTGACTAAGGGTTCTCTGAGCAGTGGGCCCCTTAACCTGCTTCCCTGGGCAGTGGTCAGAGAGTGCCGGCCGACACCACCCCACACGGCCCCACAGGCATCGGAGGAAGCAGACAGTGGACCGCGGAGCAGCCAGGTCACCTACAACTGGACGCCGAGAGGACTAAGGTCATTCAGGAAGTCCACGGCTGCCTCTCTTAGTGTCCTGCTGGTGTAGACTTCCTCTTCCCAGGTGTCTCCTGCTGCCTGCCCCACCTTTGATGTCCCCACACACAGGTCCCATCCCCACCCTTCACAGGCATCTAAGAAACGCTGATCCCTTGTCTTAACCCCTTCAGACGCCACCCAGCTAGTCACCCAGAAAGGGGGAGACCCACACTGGCCTCACTCCCTCGAGCACGCGCCACTGCTTTTTCCTTGTAACAACTAGTTCAAGTGACAAAGCGCCTGAGATTCCCGGCCCTGCCCAGAAAAACACAGTTTCTCTAAGTTCTGTGTCAAATAACCACATCAACCGCCTGTGCCTAAACAGCTGCCCGCTGATGTTGGGTGCTAGTGCAGACATGTAGTAACAGGTACGCCACATCGAGGGAAACATCATGGGGGTGAAAAACGTCAATGAAGATATTTTAAGCTACCCATTTCCTTCGTCCAAGAGCTAGAGGAAAGCCTCGCTTACTCAGCTTCAGTGGAGGGAGACTCGGGAGTGTGCACGGACCTGCTAAGGCTAGGGTGGCCAGATTTGGCAAATAAAAATCCAGGCAATGTTTGGGACACACTTGCATTAAAAAATGATTCATTGTCTGTTTGCGATTCCGATTTAACTGGGTGGCTTGCATTCTTGCTGGCAGTCCTCGGTGAGGGCCTCGGCAAACAAGACAGAGCTGTCCCTTCCTTCTGCCCCCCTCAGCCTGTCACCAAGACTGGCTGGTCTTGGGGACAGGCATATCTGGCTTCCCTTGGAAAATCGTCCCTTTCTGTCCTATATTCCCTATTCTGAGTGGCTGCCATTTTTGCCCTACGTCCAGCTAGTGGGACGCAGACAATGCTGAGCTGTCCTAACTCTCGTCCTGGCCACCTCAGTGACATTCCACCTTGATGGCAGCTGCCTCCAGTGGGGTGACTCAGATCTTCCTAGGCAAGACTTGGCAGGTCCCTTTCTGCTCCATTTCCTATGCCCCCAGCCTGCGCCCCAAACCTCTGCCTACCTCCTGCTACCACCAGGCCTCGCCAAGCTCAGAACGGTCTGGACACACAGCAGGTGACCAAGGAGGTCTGTCCCCAACCCTGTCTACAGAGCCCAGAGGCACTGCTCAGAGGCCTCAGGAGAGCTGATGAGTTGGCCATGGCTCTGAATAGGGGTTCCTCCCCAAGCTCTGGGGTCTTCAGGGCACCCCTAGGACCCTGCTTCCCACATACTGCTCTGTACATGATTCTGAGTCCCTGTGAGCCTTGACCTGACCCAGAGAAAGCCTCAAAATGCCCCCTTTACCAGGCCAGAATTGCCCTGGAAGTCTCATCTCCCCCCACAATACAAAGGTATTTTGTCTCCCCCACCATGGTTAGGGCAATTGCCCAGGGCTTCGGGATTCTGCCCCCGGCAGCTCTTTCCATGCGGGAGGCCAGGAGAGCCACCTGACCCCAGTCTTCAGCCATACCTCTGTGGTTTTCTCACGCCAAGCTCTGCCTTCCCGACCATGGGCAGCTCTTCCCAAGCGGCTGCACTGGCTGCCAGCTCCTGTCTGGAAGAGCCTCTTGCTCAGGCCCTGGCTCCCCCCACCCAGCTTTTATGGAGAATTCTGGGGCTGCCACTGCTGTCCCCGGTGTGCTTAGAGAACCTGTGGTTTGTGGGAGACGCACAGCCAGGCCCAGGGGCAGAAAGAAGCTGGTACCTCCGTCTCCCGCGTCCCCTTGGTTCAGGTACCACTTAACTGAACCACAAAGCAAAGTTGCCCGTTTGATCGGGTTCCGTGGTCTGCATTTACAGGGGCTGGTGTGCAGTGGCTCTCTCGGCGTGTCTGCACCCCGGGCCGTGGGCTCCAGGCTGTCATTACCCCCACTTGGCACTGGGGACTCCGCTTTCAACCCGCCCTGAGATCCCAGGATGAAAGAAGCCACAGAGTCATTACGGCTGTCTATAAAAACTGGGCCAGACGCGTGAGTTCCAGTTCTTGGTTAACTCCCCCAAATCTCCACCCCCAACGGCAGCCCCCGCCCACCTGCCTGATCCCTCCCAACTCTGTAGTGCCCATGGAGCTGCTCCAAGGGAAGCAGTCCACACACCCTGCCCCACTCCAGCCACCAAAACCCTCAGGAACGTCATCCAACAGGGGGCAAGCCCCCAGGAGCCCCCGAGAGGTGCCGACCCAGGCAGGGAGGGACAAAGGCCCAGCAGCTGACACAGGGAGCAGTGCCGCCGCCCACAGTCCTATGGAAGCTCTTTCTTCTCTTCCCTGGGCTTCCCTTGGGCATGTGGAGGGCAGTGGGCAGGAGGTAGCAAGATTCCCCTTGCCAGCAAAACCTGGATGCAATTTTCTCTTACTCTAAGTCTTCTGGGGACCCTCAAGGCTGTCACACAAAACAGAGAGACAACAGGCACCCAAGAGGGTCTTGGGGCTGCAGCTCTGTCCTCAGCCGAGGTCTGCTTGCTCCAGTGCCCAGCTGCCCAATGTGAGGCCATGTTGGGAGTAAGCCAGGCTAGGACCCAGCGCACAGCCCTGTCCCTTCTTGGTGTCCCAGAAGGTGGCCCTGCAGGGACTCACCTGCTTTCTGGAGTGAGCCTGCCCCCTGCAGGATCCAGGCAGGACATGCAAGCCCACAGGAGCACAAAGGTGCCCCTGGTTGGCCATCTGGGCGGAGCCTGGGGAAAGGGAGGTGCCCTTGGCTGTAGGCAAGAAAGAGGGTGACAGAGCAGCCAGGAGTCACAGGCAGCGCGCCCATTAGCCACCTTTGTGCAGCACCTGCCTTGCAGAGGCGCCTTGCTCTGGAGCTCTGAGGCATGGGGACACCATGAGAATGTTCTGTGGCTGATGTCTTTGTCCCATAAAAACTGGAGCTTAGGAGAAAGCCTCATTTCTCACTGCCCCCACCCCGCACCCCACCACTGTGTTCCCAGAGCTGAACGCTTGACTCTGACAAGGCCAGCTGCCATCTGGGAAAGCACGTTGGGACACAGCCCCCTCCTGCCGGGCAGCTCACTGAGCCAGCCTGAGCCTCAGCCTTCAGGTGCGTGTGGTGGGTGCAGTAGTGCCAAGTCATGCATTATCGCAAAGATGCAAGAAATAAAGCATGAGAGGAGCCCTGTGCAGCGTGAGTGTGACCACAGTGTCACTTTCCCTTTTGTCACTGTCTCCTCTAGTTCAGAATCTTCTCCATTAACACACAGTGCTAGTGTTTTTATTCATAAATGGTCACGGACAGGAGGAAAAAGAAGAGCACCCACACCAGAGTCCAGGAGGCCAGTCACCGTGTGCGGAGGGAGCTGAGCGAGAGGGGGCTGTGGGCCCGAGCTGGGGCTTCCACAGAGGAGCCGAGGGGGCAGGGCCAGGCCCGCAGAGGGGAAGCAGGAGGAAGGGCAGGTTGCTCGTTGAGTCCTGTGGTTGTTGGGAGTGGCAGAACCCTGGGGCAGGCCGAGGGGGCACTGAGGCCTGGGTGCTCATTATCTCTGCAGGAAACAGGGAGGCAGCGGGCCAGGGCTGTGCCAGTCGCCTTGGGCCCCCTTCTCCCCAAAGCAGCCCTGTGCTGACCCCTCGCAGCCTGCCCCAGCACCCTCCATACCTCTCACCCATGTCTCCCCATTAACTGACTCCATTAGAGCCATTGCTCCCGTATTACTGGACGCCCTATGAGGTGCTGAACTAGCTCACGTGCCCCCACATGGCTCCGGTTTGCCCCGCCCCTCCGTGAGCCACCCGTGCCCCGCCCCTCCGTGTTTGCAGTTATTGCACCTGTGTGCTGGTGGCATGCTCAGGAGTCTGCCTCCTTCCCCACTGCAAGCTCCCCGGGCTGGGCTTGTCGGGGTGACCTGCTCACCCATAGCCCCAAATCCGGGGTCTTGCCACATGCCACCCACAGAAAACAGGCCAGAATCAAAAATACACTTGCAAAAAGGCAGGAAACTTTATTGACTTATCTTTTCTTTTTAGCAAAGAAGCTAAGAAATCAGAGCAGCCAGGTCAGGAAGAAAAGGAATCCAATTGAGAGAGAAGAGTGAGGAGCGCCCACCCTTAGAGAATGGGGGGCCAGGGCCAGGGAGCAGAGTGACCCTGCTTCCCGCGGTCCCTCCCTCTCTCCCACAGGGACCTTCAGCCCTCTCCTCCTCTGGATGCTGAAGACACAGGGCGGGGACTCCACACAGATTTAAGACCGACGGGCATCCTAAGTGCGGCGAACAGAAGGGGGGAGAGTAGCAGTAGGGCTGGTGGCACTTCCACTGGCACTGGCGCTGGTTCTGGTGGTCACTGGACAACAAGAAGGCAAGAGATGCTCAGCCTGGAGACCCTCACCACAGGCCAGCTCAGGGCCCCCAGGAGGGCCCCAAACCCCCTCACTGGTCAGGTGAGAGTTAATAGGGACTCTGTATGATTGTCCCCAAAGCTGGCCCCTCCAAGACGTCCCAGTGGCGCTCTGGGGCAGGGCCAGCTACGGTGAAAGGGAAACAGATGAGCAAATGACCACTTTCACCAGAGCACCCTTGGCCCTACACGGGGAGTCCAGCACTGCCTCCCTCCCCACCCCACCCCCACCTTGGGGGCAGTGAGCAGCAACCTGTCCCACCAGTGGGTCCTTACCTCCTGAGGAGGGGAAGCCAGTCATCCTGGAAGAGAGGGGAGAGGCAGCCGTGAGCAGGGAGACCGCTGACAGCAGCTGCTTTCCTGTCCTTGGATGGAACACCTCGGACCGTCCTCTGGGGCCCTGAGTTGGCCTTTTTCACCTAACTGTGCCCTCGGCCCCCAGGCGGCAGCATCAGATGCCTGCCAGGTCTGTCTGTCTGTCTGAGGCCTCGGGAGAAGAGATGACTGGCTCCAAATGCAGGGCATCTGCCGGAAGTTTTGTCTGCCCTCGGGTCCCACAGCCATCCCGCGCTGAGCCCACAAGCCTGCTGGTCTCTACAAGTGGTCCGAAGGCAGTTAAATCCCCATTTCACTAGCTCTGTTGGCCAAGCTAATACGAGTATTTTTCCAGAATGAGATGTTCTCTCCGTGGCCCCTATTTCTGCCAGTCCAGCTCAGAGGCTTGAATTAAACTGTCCCAAGGGATTGACAGACTCTGCAGCCTGCCGAGGAAATACCCGCACAGTCCGACTCAAGAGAACAGGGGGGCTCTGACCCTGGATCTTCGCCCAGGGCTCAAGGTCCTGGTCCCTAAGACACTGCCTGCTCTTCATGCTCAGTCAGGTCCCCTTCCGCCCAGGACTCAAGGTCCTGGTCCCTAAGACACTGCCTGCTCTGCCATCCGAGGGTCCTGCATTCGCCTGCCCAAGAGAGAGGCTGGTGAGGACCTACTTGGCGTCCTGGCCCTCGAGCAGGCTGCGGTAGGTGGCGATCTCCTGCTCCAGCCGCGTCTTGATGTCCATGAGCTGCTGGTACTCCAGGTTCTGCCGCTCGGTGTCGGCACGCATTTCGCTCAGCTGGGCTTCCATACCGCTGATCAGGTCCTGGATCTGCACCAGCTGCATGGCGTAGCGGCACTCCGTGTCCGCCACTGTGCTCTCCAGCCCGGCTTTCTGGTGAGGCAATAGACAAGTCACGAGGGGAGCCAGACCCAGGGCAGACCTGGCGGGGGTGGCCGCTGGCCGGGGGCAGCAGGTGTACCATGCTGAGCTGGGACTGCAGCTCGATCTCCAGGCCCTGGAGTGTCCGCCTGAGTTCTGTGATCTCTGTCTTGCTGGTCTGAATCATGGCAGTGTTGGACGACACCTCCTTGTTCAGCTCCGCACTCTGAAATTCAAGGGGGAGGAAGGTGACGCAGAAGCTCAGGTGGCAGCCCCTGGCCCTGCGGGGTGAGAGCGCCGGGCACCTGTTTGTGGAACCACTCCTCGGCGTCGCGGCGGTTCCTGTCAGCCATGGCCTCGTACTGCTCCCGCATCTCCGCCAGCACGCGGGTCAGGTCGATGCCCGGGGTGGCGTCCATCTCCACGTTGACCTGTCCTACCACCTGGTTGCTGAGCTCCTTCATCTCCTGTGGGGAAGGGAAAGGAAGAGGTATGAAGCTCCTTGTCTTTCCTGGCTCTGGATGCTGCTGGAGTGTTCTGGAAAGCCCTCCCAGGTCCCACAGTGGAGGGCTGAGTCTGGCCACAGCGCTGGGCTCCCCATGGCCTCTCTCACCTCCTCGTGGTTCTTCTTCATGTAGGCCAGCTCCTCATTCAGGCTTTCAATCTGCATCTCCAAGTCGGTCTTGCCCAGGGTCAGCTCGTCCAGCACCCTGCGCAGGCCGTTGATGTCGGCCTCCACGCTCTGGCGCAGGGCCAGCTCGTTCTCGTACCTGAAGAGGTTTTTTTAATTGAAAAAGCAACACAGGTGATATTAGACACCACCACCCCCCGCCCTGCCTCGGCAGTGGACTCTTCTCCAAGACTCTTCTCGCTCCTGGGAAACGCTAATTTCATTGTTCACATGAGCATTTGTCTAGAATAAGAGACTGCTAGGAAAGGAGAATGAGAAAAATAAACTCACTTGAGCCTGAAGTCATCCGCAGCCAGCCTAGAATTATCGATCTCCAGTATGACCCGGCTGTTCTCGATGGTGGCCGCCAGGATCTGCAAAACACAGAAGGTGGCCGCTGGAGGCTCCAGGAGCTGGGGGAGGAGGGCTGAGAAAACATGGGCAGGACTGGCTGTCGTCACAATCTCAGACCATGTGAACTGGGCCTCGGTTCCTTTTCTGTAAAGTGGGGGGCCAGCCGGGTCCCTGCAGTTTGTTCTAGCATTCGTGTCCTGCATTCTGGTCATAACAGGGGAGACCAGGAGCTGCACTGCAGGGAGACGACCCCTCCAAGAACATCTTTGGATGGTCAGGTCTCCACGGTCTTAAAACTAGCAACCTCTCTAGGCCACTGTCTTGACAGCCCTATCCTTTGGGTTCTGGAGGAAGCCAACCTAGCTACCCACAGTCCATCACTGCACCAGAACTGGTCTGCCAGCTGCGCAGAGGGAAAATCCAACATATGTACCCATCCTTTTGAGTATATGCAATAAAAGCATTGACATGAATACTAACAGCAATAAAATAAAGAATGAGAGAATTCCATCCATACTGCATCTGCTGGTCCCCTGGTGTACTATGTTTCCTGGTCATTCCAGCTCTGTCCTGCACAGAATGTCAACCCTCCTTAACATTCAAGGGCTCACCTTGTCCCGGAGCTCCTCGATGGTCTTATAGTAGTGGCTGTAGTCACGCTCCGGACTGGCGGGGCTCTGCTTCTGGTGCCAGTCACGGATCTTGACCTCCAGGTCGGCATTGGCCTCCTCCAGGGCGCGCACCTTCTCCAGGTAGGAGGCCAGGCGGTCGTTGAGGTTCTGCATGGTGATCTTCTCATTGCCAGAAAGGAGGCCACCATCGCCACCACTGAAGTCACCAAAGCCACTGCCGAAACCCCCACCAAAGCCCCCTCCAAAGCCTCCACCGAAACCACTACCAGCCCCTCCCCCGAAGCCGCAGCTCATGCCGCCCCCATAGACCCCGACTGATCCCCCAGAGGCAAATCGGCTCGAACAGGCAGAGACGCTACGGCCTCCTCCCAGCTGGCAAGAGCCACCCCCGAAACCACCTCCATAGCTGGCAGAGGAACATTGCAGGCGGCTGCTCATGATGAGAGCGAATGGAGAGCAGGTGCAGGCAGGAGCTTGGCTTGGCCTGGGCTGAGGACTGCAGCTCTCCCCCAGGGGGTGCTTTTTATACACCCTCCACGGGGGTTGGACAGTCGTCCCATCCTCTCCCCTCCCTCCCCACCCTCTGGCCAGTGCCAGCTGCACCTCTTTGTTTCCCACAAGCCCAGTTACCTCTGCTCTCCAAGGTGGGTTGTGCCTTTTGGGGGTGGGGGAAGAACTGGCTTTTTTTTCTAATCCTTAACAAAAGGGATGATTCAGAGGAAATGGTGTTCTGCGTGAGACTACCCTTTGACAACTGAATTCTCTGTCACCTCTGCACTGCAGGAACTCGCTCCCAGAGGCGCTCGGCCCCACCCGATGTTGGAATGGGCACCCAGGCAAAGGCTTCGCAGGAGCCTCTTCTGAAGGGAGAGGTGGCTGCAAAGCGGTCCGGTGCTCTGCGAGGCCACCACAGACCTTGGCCTCCCTCTTCTATTTCTAAAACTTCTGAACAGAATGTTCTGCATCCGCCCCAGCACTACCTCTGCCCCAGTGCTCGCAGCAACTCTGACAAACTTTAGAATCCACTGTAGAATCAACTACCTTGAAAGTGTTTAGACTAAGAGGAAAGGGGCTCCACGATCACCAGATAAAGTCATGGTGTCAAGGAACCTTGGGGACCATTCAACACAGCTGGGGAAACTGAGGCATGGAAAGAGGAAGTGACCCTGTGCATTATAGGAGATCATACTCTCAGATCTCTCTCCACATGCAGACACTGGGCCAAGAGCTTCATACTAGTGACTGTAAAGTTTAATCTTTGCAGCAGCCCGGCCAGGTGGGCCTACTGTTCTCCCCAATTTATACATGAGGACCCTGAGCCTGAAGGGCAGAGTCAGGACTGAACTGCAGGTCTGGGTCTGCCTAACACTAAGGCTTATTTCTTAGGTATAGTTTTCATATAATAAAATGTGCAAATCATGTGTCTAGTTTAATGCATTTTTACTTCTGCATAAGCATGTGTCCAGCTGTGCAAGCGTGTTCTGCCTGTGCAAGTGTGTGTCTGCCTGTGCAAGCATGTGTCTGCCATGCAAGCATGTGTCTGCCTGTGCAAGTGTGCACCTATCTATGCAAGCACATGGCCACCTGTGTGAGCACACGTCTGCCTGTGCAACTGTGTGTCCTCCTATGCAAGTATGCGTCCACCTGTATCCACCTGTATAAGCATGTGTCTGGCTGTGCAAGCATGTGTCCACCTGTGCAGGCATGTGTCCACCTGTGTAAGCATGTGTCTACCTATGTAAGCATATGTCTGCCTGTGTAAGAATGTGTCCGCCTGTGCAAGCATGTGTTGGCCGGAACATTTCCAGCCTCCTCCCTAAAGCTCCTGTGCCTTCCCCAATCCATTTCCCACACCCCACACCCCCATGACAACCACATTCCAACTTTTGTCACCGTAGATCAACTCAGAGGTTCTCAGCCCTGAGGCTATTTTGCTCCCCAGGGGATACTTGACAATGTCCAGAAACATTCGGTGGTCACAATGGGAGGACGCTCCTGTTACCTGGAGGACAGCGGCAAGGGGCGCTGTCACACACCCTACTGTGCACAGGACAGCCCCCACAACAAAGAATTCTCTCACCCGGACGATCAACAGTGTCGAGGCTGAGAAGCCTGGGTCAGCCTGACCCTGGGTTTCGTGAGCCCCTTACACCAGCTGCCCCAGCTGCACAGCCAAGCCTGGAAAGAGGGCCTGCAGCACCTCAGCAGGGCCACCGCTGGCCCCCAGCCACGTGACATCCGTCTCAGCTTGTGAGTGTTTCAGCAAGGGGCCACATTGGAGGATGTGACTCAGGGCCTGGGGCCAAGGTCCCTCTCAAGAAGTGGCTGAAACTCAGCTGCCGCTCAGTAGGGCCCTGCCAGAGGGCCCTCACCACTCAGCCTGGAAGAAAAGGGCCTTGAGGTGCCCCCTCAGAGCCCAGAATAGAAGAAGGTTCCAGATCCTAGAATGGAGCACCCAGGACTCGAGATCCCAGCCCAGCTCCCCAAGGGAGCCAAGACTGCCACGAATGAGCTCTCAGGAGCAGCCTTCCGGGCCATACCAGCCAGAGGGTCGGGATGGGACCAGACCAGAGGCTGGGATAGGGTAGCACAGGTCAGAGGTTATCCTGGAAACCCCTCGGCTGATTCAGCAAGTAAGACCAGAGAAGAGGGCTGAGTCAGGGTTTTCTTGCCCTTTGTTTTCTGCAGGCAGGGAAGCTGGTCTGCCTTCTGCCCAGCGGGTATCAGCACCAGGGAGAGAGCCAGGAAGTGCTGTGGGCGCTCCAAGACCGCTGTGAGCCCAGGGATTCCCGCTGACCCCTGACCTGGCCCGGCCCTTCTGCCCCAAACTGATGGCTCAGCTCTCCCTCTGAGAAGGTTTGAATTCAGCCTGAAGCAGGAGCTCTGGCTCTCTCAGCAGAGGATCAAAACTGACAAGCAGGTGATTAATGGAACCTGCCTGCCTGGAGTGACGGTTCTCCCGGGGCTGCTGAGCAGGTTCTGGCCAACGCCTCTCTGAGGACAATACCAGAGATCCTGCAAAGCCCCAGCAGTACAAACAGGGGGTGGCCATGACCTGCGTTTCTCACAGGGTCAAAGCAAGGCCCCTCCTCCCCCGCCCCCTCCCGTCCCCACCAGGGCCTTGTAGCCTTGACACAGGAATGCTGTCTTCTGACCCACAGTGGACCCCAGGGTCTGGGGGACACATGCCAGGCCCTCCTGGGGGAAGCTGGGCAGGAGCCCACCCTGGGACCCAGTTTTCCCGCTGCTTGTCTGGTTTTGATCGGGGTAGGCCAGAGTGCTGGGCTGAAGCACTGCTTGCTTGTCTTAAGCTTTCTGCTTTGCCTTCTTTTTTTTTTTAATAGGACAAATTCTAGGACTTTCCTCACTCATACTTTTCTTTTAAGATCATATTTATTTATTTTTAGACAGAGGGGAAGGGAGAGAAACATCAGTGCGGTTGCCTCTCGCACACCCCCCGCTGGGAACCTGGCTTGTCTGGCAACCCAGGCATGTGCCCTGACTGGGAATCGAACCAGAGACCCTTTAGTTTGCAGGCCCACACTGAATCCATTGAGCCACACCAGCCAGAGTTCTGTTTTGCTTTCTGGTGAATCACATCAAATTCAGGCCCCGGCCCAGTAAGTTTCCAGGGAAGGGGAGGGCAGGCTGCATTTGCAAACACCCCTTAGAAACAAGGCTATGCTTAACGCTGTCATTGGGTCCACACAAGAACCAGAGAGGGTGTTTACTGGCCCCACGTTATAGATGAGGCAGCTGAGGGCCAAGGAGGCCAAGCCACCAGGCCAACGTCACCAGGAAGTCAAGATTTAAACTTGGCCTCTGGCTCTCTCTACTCCACCTGATGTTGTCTTAGACACTTGCTGTGAACTCCACATGTGGTCTCTGGGTGTTCCATTCTATATGAGTTAAAAGATAATCAAATAACCCTGGCTAATGTTTCTTGAGCAATAGGACCCTTATGCTGAAGAGGACCCACCGTGGCCTCCAAGGTCTTACTTGGAGAAGGTGGTGGCAATGTATGATTCTGCGGAAGACAAGGAAGACGAGCCACCTTTTCAGGAAGGAGCCATCGTTTGGGTCAGCTAGAAGAATGACAATGAGATAGTCAGGACTTCCCAGACTACCACGGGGCCCTGGGACTCCCCTCCAGCGGAGCGAAGGATACAAACAATAAAAACTACTCATACTTTTTTTCTCTGTTTATCCCTCGGTATTAAAACAAAAAAGCAAGCTGAATGAAGAAAGAAAGAAAAAAAAAGCTCTACTTGCATGACTTCTTTGGGTCCTCAGAACAACTCGACTATTTTTTTAAAGATTTGATTGATTGATTGATTGATTGACTGATTTTTAGAGAGAAGGGAAGAGAGGGAGAGAAACATGGATGTGAGCAAGAAATGTCAACCAGGTGCCTCTTGCACACACCCAACCAGGGACCAGGCCCAAAACCCAGGCATGTGCCCTGACCAGGAATCGAAATGGCGACCTTTCAGTTTGCAGGACAACGCCCAACCACCTGAGCCACACCGGTCAGGGCTCCACTATTTTTAGCATACCATTTTTTTCAGATGTGGAAACAGAGGCCCAGAGAGGTTAAAGACATTGCCCAAACTCGATTGTGTCAGAGCCAAGATTGAAGCCTCTGGCCCCAGGGTCTGTGCCCGTAACCACTGCCTGGTGAATCCCTTTCAGGCCAAGGTTAGCACCATCCTTTCCTAACAGGGGTGTCTGCTGCTGGCCTCTCCGTTCTCAGGCCCTCCCCTCCCCCGAGGCCTGGCTGCTGAACGGTTCTGCCTCCCACAGCGGCAAAGCCCATGCGGCTGCAGGCCTGATGGGCCAGCCTCTCTGCGGTCGGCCTTTGGCGTGAGCCCCAAACCTCGGGACTTGTGAGGGCACTCACAACGCCTAATGTCAGAGGAAGGATTGTTGTAGGAACTTTCCCGCCCTTGTTTCACAGGCAGGGAAACTGAGGCCCAGAAGGCCAAGGCCCAGGGCGGTGGGACACGAGAAGAAACGCCTGGACTTAGAGCTCAGCCACCAGCTCGTTGTGGGCCTTCCGTTGAAATGACTTCTCAGTTTCCCTCAGCACTTTCCTTTCTGCGTCTCTGGTTCCTGTGGTCCCCACAGTCACCAGACTGCTCAGCTGCACAGGCGAGGCTTACACCCTGTCCCCAAGCTCCAAATCTGGGGTCCCTTGTTTGGATCTTGGGTCAGGCCCCCTCTCTCCCTGGGCTCCAAGGGTCCTGGAGCCCCAAAAGGCCTCAAGGTCCCCCACAGGGGAGGGGCCCCTCCTGAAAGGCAGACCCTTCCCAAAAAGCAGACCAGGCCCCTGCCGGCAAAAGTACCTGCTTGACACAGCAGCACCCAGCAGCCTTCTGCAGATTAGCCTCATGCTTTGGACCCGTTCATTTCCACAGTACCCATCTTTCCAAAATCCTTTTTACGCCTTGGCTAGTGTGGCTCAGTGGATTAAGTGCCAGCCTGTGAACCAAAGGGTCACACGTTCAATTCCCAGTCAGGGCACAGGCCTGGGTTGCCGGACAGGCCAAGTCCCCAGTGGGGGGCCTGCACAAGGCAACCACACATTGATGTTTCTCTCCCTCTCTCCCTCCCTTCTCTTTCCTAAAAATAAATAAATAAATTTTAAATAAAAATAATACTATAAAATCCTTTTTATATCCTTTTTATCCTTGTTGTGGCATAAAAAGGATTCCCATAAACCCAGCAAGGTCCGCAAAGGCTTTGAATTCAGTGGGCTGAGTTTTAACTCTGTGGGTGCCTTCAACTAGCTGTGTGACCTTGGGAAAGTCACTCAACCTTTCAGGGCCTCAGTGGCTGCAACTGAGAACCAGGCATCCGGTGAGTTCAAGTTAGAGAAGCACCTGACAGAATGCACCTGTGCATGGGGCGGGCGGACGGCCGCTCCTACCTCCACTTCACAAACGAGGACGTGTCGGCTCATAGCTGCAGGATGACCAGGTCGAGACTCCTCTGGGCCTCTGTCCTGCACCAGCACATTGCTTTGCCTTTCTCTCTGGTCCCTGCAGCCAGCACGGCACCCACAACAACCAGACAAGTGACAGACAGTGGCATTCCTGTCTTATTTCCCCATTCAGTCTTCTGTTCCCTAAGGACAGGTCTTTATCTAATAAACCTCCGCATCCGGCTCCTGGCTTGGGGAAGCTTTCCACAAAGGCCAAGAGGCCATTCCAAAGATACTACGGGTACACTGTCTGCTGGCTTTGGTTGAGGAGTGGCAAATGGGAGAGGTCACCCCAGTTCCCAACCTCGTGGGAAAAGCTGCCAGCTCCCTGTGTCCCCTGTGCTGCCTGCTGCCTGTGGAGGGACAGGTGATGGCACAAGCCGAAGATACTAGTGAACATCCAGAGCCTTGTCCGAAGCAGGAAAAAAGCAACGGAGAAGCACGTGCAGGTACTAGTTCAACAGTATTTTCTTAGCGCCCGCTCTGCGGACACAGCAGGGCGTGGAGTAGGCACGCCTGCTGTCGCGGGTCTCACAGCATGGGTTCCCCTCCGAGGTCCCAGGACGCACATCAGCTCACAGAGACCTTCGAGGTCATCATGTCTGGCCAGGCTCCTCCATTTCAAGGCGGGGAAACTGAGACCCAGAGAGAGGCAGTGGCCACTCAGGGGAAGACTCTCAGGCACGTCCCATGCTGGCTCTAGGAAGCCCTGCCTGAGCAAAGCTCACACCCAGGGCCCTAATCCCTAGTCCCAAAGCCACCCTCCCTCTGTGGGAAAGAGGGAGGCTCAGTGCCTATTGCTCAGATTGGCTGGAATCCAAGCCTGACCTCAGCCCAGGGGCAGGCAGGAGGCGGGCCATCTCTGCCACACACTATTTAAGGGCTCACCCTGACATGAGCTGCCACTGGCTGTGAGTATCTCCCTCCAGGGTCAGGCAGGGAGCAGAACTTGTCAAGTCCAAGGGCCTCTCTGACAGCCCCTTCTGGAATCTGAGGAGAGCAGTAACAGGAGGATGCTCCAGGAACAAAGAAGCAGCTCCCCTCTCCCCCAGCTCAGGGGCCAGCCCCGAGACGGGGCCAGGGATGAGGGCCAAGCCCCACCTTGCCCCTCTGCACCATTGCAGAGGTTGTTATTCTTGCAAACTAAAGGCTGAGAAAACCCTTTGCGGACTGCTTAGACGGCCCCAGGCTTCTCAGCAGAGACGCGGAGGTCGGGGGAGGGGGAGCAGTGGCCAGGCCATGGGGTCTGAGGGTCTCAGGGAGGAGGCTGGCTGTTTCCGTGATGTTGGGGACAGGGCACCTGGTGCTTTGGGCTGCAGCATAAGCTTAAACCACAGCGTGAGAAACCAAGCTGCAGTGCGAGGGCAATCTTTCTGACCGCGGTGGCTGCATGGCATTTGAACGGGCTGCCCACACGGGTTCAGCAGTGGGTTTCGGAGGAGCACCTCCTGGTAAGAAAGGTGCGTCCCACCTCCTGTCACCCTTGTGACATCCAGGGAAAAGCAAGGGCCTGGAATTAGAGGAACAGACTCAGGTTCACTCTTTCCCAGTGTGTGACTGTATTCAAGGTATTTCACTTCCTCGGGCCTCAGTTTCCTCTTCTGAAAACTGACTCGAAAGGCTGATCTGCCTTCACAAAGCTGTGGGGAGAGTCAGTGAGGCGCCATCTGCTGATCGCCCTGCCCGGAGCCTGGAAGGTGCAGGCACTTAGTACATTCTGTCTCCTTCCTCCAGCCCCAGGGAAACCTGGTCTCAAAGGGTGTGCTCGGGGGACACAGTCGGGATTAAATTTCCCCCACAAAGTACGGGCGCCACCACCGAGGGTGCTGGGCAAGGAGCTTCATGCAGCAAGACTCAGGCCCCCTGCCCCCGGCCTGGAGGGCGTGGCTGTCCCCCAAAACGATCTGATTCCAGGATAACAGAGGCACCCCCAAACTGCTCTTTCCAGCAGCACTGAGAAACCAGTTCTCCCTCTCCCCACTGACCCAGCCCAGCCACAGCCCACAGAGTTCTCCACTTCCTCATGCCCCGCCCTCTCTCTAGGGCTAAGAATCGCAGAGGAACCAGCTCCAGACCAGAGGCAACAAACCGGGTATGCATAAGGCCACCGCTCCGACACACCTGAGTGCAGGCGCTGGAGTCAGGAGAGCAAAAGCGGGATGTGGACAGAGGAGGACAACAGGGGTTGGTGTGGCCTCATATTTCAGCGTGGGGAAATCAGGAAGGGCTTCCTGGAGCTGGTGTCTTTCTGGGCACTGTAAGTGCTTTGTGCAGAGGAGATAGCGGCTTCAAGGGGCACGGAGGCCAGCTCTTTGGGGGCCGGAGCAGGGTGGGGTGCGTCAGAGACAGGAACTGGCTCTGCCACCCTGGAGGCCAGGTGTGCCTGGCTAGAAAGGAGCAGGGTTCAAATAGCAAGTGTGGTGGCAGCCAGGAAAAAGGAGGAAGGTCCTGGCAGTGAACTTCGAAGGGCCGAGGCCTGAGGTCCCTAAAGGAGCCCTGGTCGTGGAGTCGTGCAAACGTGGGGCTCGGTCGCAGCCCTGCTGCTTACTCTTCACCCACGAGGCCGCTGGGCAAGTCCTGCGTCTCCCCACTCCACCTCTAAGTTTCTCGCCTTGTCTCTGAGATGAGAGTATTCAGTCCTGACCACCCACAGTTGTATTAAATGAGACCCATGGGTGGGCGTGCTTAGCACAGTGCCTACCATGCGGTGGCGAACCAATAGTCCATGCCATCGTTCAGTAAATCATTAGTCGGTGTGTCAAGTTCTGTGCTAAGTTTGCACAACTGCTTTGAGAAACCACCTCCTCACCGCCCGCCACCCTCTCTTCCCCGTCCCGTTTCCATGACCACCGAACGGAGCAAGTTAGCACAGCAAGTCGCCTGGACAGCATGGGTTTGTCCCAGGCACCTGAGCACCCCAAAGAATGAATTATGACCTGGCAGGGAAGAGGCCAAGGTGGGGGAGACATCAGCACATGGGCCCTGGGCCTCCTCGGAGGCCCCAGCAAGAAAAACCAGACACACTACCAAGAGATATTTGCAAAAAGAAAAGCTTTTTTTTTCTTGTTTTATTGCATGGACAGACACAGTACAAATGAACTTGTTACACAAAGAAGCCAGGCAGAGCCGGAGGGCAGAGGGAGGGAGGAAGGGAGAGCAAGAATCCAAACTAGAAGACAGAAACCCTCCTGAGCGAGGCCCTCTGAGGGAGAAACGAGTTTGCTTTTCCAGCACCTGTGGCCACTCCTCCGCTCAGCCTGGGAGGATGGGTGTGTCGAGGGGCACTCCCCTGTGCTGGGCACTTAGATTTCTCTCTTGCTGGAAGAAACCACCTTCCCATCCACTGACTCCTCGACGTTGATGTGGAGTTTGCCACCACCGCCGCCTCCCCGGGAGGCTAGAAAGGAGCAAGGTTTAGTGTGGGGGACGCTCCCTGTTCTCTTCCATCCCCGAGGGGCCAGGCCCTTGGCTGAGCTCCAGGAGAAACCAGGGGACAGCACCCCTGGGAATGGCCAATGGCCGATCCTTCGAGAGCTGCCAGAAAGGCTGCTGCCGAACTGCTCATTGTAGAGATGGGGGGCGGCGGCCGCAGGTATGCCCTGCAGTGAACAAGCGCGGCAGGGTTTTTCTTTGCACGTGCACCGGGAGTGATCCTGGGCATCCCCGTGTAAGTGCGTGATGGTGGAGCCTGGGGAGCTCTGCCCTGGTCAGAGCCTGCTCAGCCTGGAAGGTTCTCGATAAATCTTCAACCCCAAATCTACTGGGGTTGATAGAGGGCCCCCTGGGAAAGACCAGTTGACTGCAGTGGGCATGTCCCTGCCCTCCTGGGATAAATGGCCTCTTTTTCCTTCCTCCCCATTCCAAAGCGGAATGGTGGCTTCAACCACGCCCCTCCCCACTCAGGAATAGCTAAGCCTTCTTACCTTCTCTGGTGCCGATGCCAGCCATCCTGGAAGAGGGGAAGCAGATGTCAGCAAAGGCAGAAGCTCAAGCCTCCCTAAGGGAGGTGCTGGTGGCCGGCTCAGCAGTCCTCTCTAGCCCCCTACGTCCACCACCCACACATCTGATTTCTCTAGAGGCTGAGAGCTTGTCCAGACGTGCTGCCCCCACGCAGATGGATCCCAATCTATGATAACTCTCCATCTGCCTCCTGCATGGGAGGGAACCAGCCCAATCACTTTCACTTACAAAAAAGACACACAGATGGAGGGAAGTGACGTGACCTGCCCAAAGCAACAGCCAAAGACCAGAGTGCGGAATCCAGAGCCCTTCCTCCTGACTCAGTTCCCTTTCCCTGCAGCCCTATGTGCCCCCTAGATGCCTCTCCACACCCCCGACAAGTGGCCCCTCCTCATTCTCCCGCTGCACCCCGCCCCTGCCTGGCATCCTGGCCCTCCAGCAGGTTGCGGTAGGTGGCGATCTCCTGCTCCAGCCGCGTCTTGATGTCCAGCAGGATCTTGTACTCCTGGTTCTGAGCCTCCATGTCGCAGCGGAGCTCACTCAGCTGGGCCTCCAGGCCGCTGATGAGCCCCTGGATCTGCTGCAGTTGCGTGGCGTAGCGGCACTCCGTCTCCGCCAGCGAGCTCTCCAGCCCGGCTTTCTGGTGGGGCAACAGATCGACAGACACCACGTCAGGTTAGAAAGAAGCGCCAGGGGCACAGGGAGAGGCACTGAACGGACACGGGGATCCACTCTGGGGGCTTGGGAATGACAAGGCTTAACAGCCATGCAGGGTGAGATAGACTAAGGCGGGGCAGGGTCCGGCGGGGTGGCCACACCATGCTGAGCTGGGACTGCAGCTCGATCTCCAGCCCCTGCATGGTGCGTCTCAGGTCCGTGATCTCCGTCTTGCTGGTCTGGATCATCTCCGTGTTGGAAGCCACCTCCTTGTTCAGCTCCTCGGTCTGCAGGTCACACACACAGAAGTGAGCCCCACGGGCCTCCCGGGAGATGTGGGGAGCCAGGGCGGGCGGGGAGGTCAGACTCACCTTGCTGAAAAACCAGGCCTCGGCATCTCGGCGGTTCTTCTCAGCTATGGCCTCATACTGCTCCCGCATCTCCGCCAGCACACGGGTCAGGTCCACGCCTGGGGCCGCGTCCATCTCCACATTGACCTGGCCGGCCAGCTGGTTGCCGAACTCTTTCATCTCCTGCAGGGTGGTGACAGAGGGCAGGAGAGAGAGCAGAGAGGCTGGGGTCCCACGTGCCAATCCTGACCCACCCCTAACTCACTCTGGGACCTCGGCTCTGCCCTGTACCCACGCAGCCTCTGTTTCCCACCGCTCAGGGAGAGCTCTGATTGCAGGGGCCCCTCGGCTCTCAGGGTCTCTCTTGCTCTCTAGGTGCTACCAGGGGAGGACCTCAAGGCAGTAGGGCCCGTGCATGAGCTCATGGCCATGCTGAGAGAAGCAGAGCGGTCTGGGTCACCAGAGAAAAGTCCCCCTTCCTCTCCCTGGGATCCCCTGTTTTGGTGGGTGTGGGGTGCACTTCTGAACCACTAAGACAACGGTGAGGAGGCCCCAGCAGCTCTGCTCTGGTCTCACCACCCCTACCTCCTCGTGGTTCTTCTTCATGTAGGCCAGCTCCTCATTCAGGCTCTCAATCTGCATCTCCAGGTCGGTCTTGGCCAGGGTCAGCTCATCCAGCACCCTGCGCAGGCCGTTGATGTCGGCCTCCACGCTCTGGCGCAGGGCCAGCTCGTTCTCATACCTGGAAAGAGAGAGGGAACCCAAAGTAAAGATGGATCAGGGGTCTGGGCTGCTTAAACTGGGGGGAGGGGAGAGGCCGAGATAAGAGAGGAATGCAGTAGAGGAGAGGGTGTCGGGAACGCACTTGAGCCTGAAGTCATCTGCAGCCAACCTGGCATTATCGATCTCCAGGATGACCCGGGAGTTGTCGATGGTGGCCGCCAGGATCTGCAGGAGACAGAATCGGTGCCAAGAGGATCCCTCTCTCCTCCCTGTTGCTCTCCCTGCCCTGCCCACCCTACACTGACAATCTCTCCTCTGTCTCCAGACCACCAACAGGAGTCTGTAGGGTCCTTGGAGCAGAGTCCAGCCCTATTTCAGGTACTCCCTACTTGGTCTGCCCCTGTCTCCAGGGCGTGAAAGACCAAGGAGCCAGGATTGCTTCGCACCCCCTGTTGGAGTGCAGTGGGTAGGGTGCATATGGAGGGGGGGGCATGTCTGACAAAAGCCCTCTTGCGTAGACTCCACCAGCTCCCCTTGGGACAGCTCAGAGTCGCTGGCCCCCTGCACACCTTCACATGGCTAAGGATCTACGGGACATTACAGCAGGGGGACGGAGGACCGGGAGGGCAGCTGAGGAAGGCATCCGACATCTGTGGAAACCCGTCCAGGTGAGGGACATGGTGAGTGAGGGGACTGCAGAGCCCGTAATGAGTTCCAGGTCTCCTAAGTCGCAGCGGTGCTTTGGGTACCACAGACGTCTGCAGAGGGCGTGGCAGGGAGCCCGGGCAGTCGGGGCTCCTGGAGCTACGCTCGTCATTCTTGCAGAAGAAGCAAAGGACACTTAGGCAGAGCCCTGTAGGGTGTGTGGTTCAGGAAGAGTGATTGCTATAATTGCACCTCCTTGGCCCCCACTGGTCCTGACCAGATTCCCAGGACCAGCCTAGCACTGCCAAGCTGAGCAGATGGGTGCCGGCATGCACACCTGGAAAGCATTCCCCCGGCTCTAAATTTGCCCAGGTTACGCACTGGCAGCCGCTGCCTGGGCAGGAAAGGATTTCCTCAAGGCAGCGGGAGCGCTGATGTTAGAGACGGGGGCAGGGCACCAGCCACCTGCCCCTTGTCTCTGACCCTTGAGGGCTCACCTTGTCCCGGAGCTCCTCGATGGTCTTGAAGTAGTGGCTATAGTCACGTTCCGGGCTGGCGGGGCTCTGCTTCTGGTACCAATCCCGGATCTTGACCTCCAGGTCAGCGTTGGCCTCCTCCAGGGCGCGCACCTTGTCCAGGTAGGAGGCCAGGCGGTCGTTGAGGTTCTGCATGGTGATCTTCTCATTGCCAGAGAGGAGGCCACCATCGCCACCACCAAAGTCACCAAAGCCACCGCCAAAACCCCCACCAAAGCCTCCACCGAAACCACTACCAGCCCCTCCACCGAAGCCGCAGCTCATGCCGCCCCCATAGCCCCCTCCTGACCCCGAGGAGACAAACCTGGCAGAAGAAGCTGAGACACTTCGGCTTCCACTTCCCCCATAGATACTCCCCACACCAAAGCCGCCACCCCCAACCCGGAGGGAGCCCCCCCGGGAAGAGCCACCTCCAAAGGTGGAGGAGGAAGTCTGCAGGAACGCGGTGCTCATGGCCGGGCGCTGGGGTCTCAGCAAGCACAGGAGACGCTGGCAGGAGGCACAGGCTGCCCTGAAACCAGAGTGCTGTGCCTGTCACCCCTGCCCTGGGGCTCCTTATATATCCCGTGGAGGGTGTTGTGGGTTCACGTCTCCTCCCCTAAAAGGAAGCCAACTCCTTCTACATTCCTGACACACACAGCTGCCTGCACACCTCGGTGTGGCTGGTGTTGAGTTTTTCTTTTCTTTCCTTCTTTTTTTTTTTTTGTTGCAACAAAAGAGATGATTCAGAATGAATGGTGTTTTGCCCCAGGCCATAGTTTTAACACTTGGATTTCAGGTTCATTTTTACACTCCGTGCACGTTGAGTGAGTAGCAGGGAGCAAAGTCACATCTTGCCACAGCACAGCTGGAGCAGCTTGGGCCAGCTCTGCCCCCGGCCGGACTTCTCTGCTGCCCACAGCCCAGGACCCTCGCCCCTAGCTGGCCAGCCAGCTACACGTTCTCAGTTCCCATCCCTGCTCTCCATCGTCTGGCTCACAGACCCCCATGGCCTCTGGGGATCGGTGGTCAGAGGATGCAGGGCCCTTGGCAACAGGCTGAACACTGGGGTAGGGGTCTTGAGTCAAGTCCCAGCTGAGGTGACCAGAAGGGACAAGCATCTGTCGCTACCCCAATGGTGCAGATGGATGCTCCTCCTCCACCCCTCCCCCTGCCCCGGCCCCACTGCTCTGGCACCCTCACGAAAGCCAGCAGGCTCAGGGCTGACAAGGGGCTGATTGATCATCCCGCCACCTGCCAACCACACATGTCACTGAAACTTTGCTTACTCCTGGGACACGTTGGGGCAAACCTCAGCAGATAAGACCCAGGCGAGTTTCAGGAAGACCCTGCCTTCGCCAGGGACAGGCATGTCACTGCACAGCAGGGCCAGATTCCCGTGCTGCCTCCCTGTCGTCCCGTGAAGCTGCAAGGCTGGGGGGGCTGGGGGAGGTCCCTGACACAGAGGCCTGTACGTGCCTGAGCTGCAGGGAGGAAGGAGACAGGGGCCCGGCATGCAGGCTGAGAGCTCAAAGGCAGAGGCACCACTTCACAGAGCAGGATGCTGAGGCCGGAGAGGGGAGCCCTTTTCTCTGCCACCAGCTCAGGGCCTGGCTTTCCAGGGACACCTGAGACCTGTGACTAGTGGCACTTGGAGGCGTGGCCTTGGCTGCAGGGCTCAGAAAGAAGAGGGGTTGTGAGAGTAAGCACTGAAGTACTGAAGCAGAGAGTCAGGAGAATGGCGCCTGGCCCAGGGCTGCACCTCAGGGCTCTGGGACCCCTCGGGCCACAGTTCAAATCCCTCCTCTACCAGTTACTGCCTGTGAAACCTTAAGTCTCAGTTTCCTTGTAGCAAATGGGCACTTTCAGGGAAGCCCTGAGGCCCAAGAGCCACACACCACCCACCCCACCTCCACCTCCTCCTAGCTCCCCATCTCCTGAGGGGCCAGATAGTGAGATAAGGGTAAATGTCCATCACCTGGGGTTCCTGAGTACCCTCACCAGGGGGAATTTCTGTCCCTGGGCATCAGATCATGCCCCGTGAGCCGCATCACTGCTCCACACTCTCCCACAGCCAGTGCATACTGGGCAATGCGGGCCATTGTTATTATCGCCTTAGTAACAGTAATCCCTTCCTTCCACTGCACACGTCACGTTTGCAAAGGGCTGGGGCTCAGAGACGGGAGCAATTTGGGCAAGGTGCCACAGCTAGCCAGGGGCATAGCCGGGACTCAAAGGGCCCTCTGACCCCAACTCAGAGAGGACAGGAAAAGAGGGTCCCACCCACTGACCCCAGATTCCTGCCCCTGAGTTGGGGGGTTGGGAGGGGGACCACAGGCCTGGGTGGGTGGGCTCCTCACGACATAGCAGTAAGCCAGACCTCTGAGTGCCGGGCCCAGACAGCAAGGTATTGTCTCGTGGGTGGGACAATACTGTCTTCCTCCCAAATAAAAATAATCCAAGTCAGATCAGCCATAGCTCATTAAAGCCTCTGCAGACAGTACGGCCCCAGCAATTAACACTCGAACAATTACGCACGATCTCCCCCGGGGCGAGGGAGGGCTGGACCCCAGCCAGCCCCTCTTCTGCACAGACTCCCCTTCAGCAGCCCCTCGAGGCAGCTTTCCCTCGGCTCTCAGGCCTGTGCAGAGCAGTAGCTGCCCACTGCCCCCACCCTGTTGGAAATCCCTGGTTCAGTCCCAGTAGCTCCAGTGAGCTCAAGGTCAGGGTGGGGCCCTGGGGCCTGCGAATTAGCACCAGGTGGGGATGGCTGGCCAGGGTGGAGGTCGGGCTCTGTTTGGCTCAGCCCCATCTGCAGCCTGCCCAGGATACTATGCCAGTGTCAGAACTTGGTCCACAGGCAACAGGCCGCCCCTAGAGCTGGGCTTTCTCCCTTGGGATGGGGTGATGCAGCCTGTTGGAAAGAGCTCAGCTGGCCTCCGCCTCTGGGTGTGACTGTACCTTCTGAGTCAAGTTCTCGACTTAAACTTGGGCCATCTTTCCCCTATGTGAGGTGCTCAACGTAATTAAAATCATGAAAACCAAAAGCGGATTTGTGGTTGCCGGGGGCGGGGGGAGAATGGGAAGTGGCCGTTTAACAGGTGAGCGTTTTAGTTCTACCAGTTATGAGAATGGATGGTGGAGATGGTCACACAATCCGAATGTATTTAATTCCACTGAACTGTACGCTTAAAAATGGTTAAGATGCTAAAAGGCATGTTTTTTATTTTACCACAATTTTAAAAAATGTTACACCTTAACAAAGACACCAGCTACGAGGCCACAGTGAGCACCTAATGGCCACTGCCCGCCCCGCAAAGGGAGGGGCTGGGACAGAGTGCAGGGCCCAGCCTGGGGCCTGAGGCCCTGCCTGCGAATCTCCCTCTCACTTTGGTGGCTTCAGGTCGTTGTGCTTCCTCCCTCTGAGCCTCAGTCTGCCAACCCGGAGAGCAGCAGTAACTCCAGCCCAGTCTCACTCACAGGGACGGAGTGACATGGTTGGCAGGGAGTGCTCTGCCCACAGAAGTGGCCACAGGGCCCACAGAGATGCAAAGGCCTCCCCCTTTCTCTCTCTCCTCCATCCCAGCCGCTACTATCAACAGTGCACCCCCAGTTCCAGCTCCCAGGCTGAGACAGAAGCAGCCCCGCCCTTGCCCTCTCTCCACCACTCACAAAGGACAGCTTCATTCCCAGCACCCAGGCCTGTGACCCAGTCACCTGCCCCACCTGAGTGGACCCAGACCCCGCCCCACAGCCACATTCCAGGGGCCTCTGGGGCACGGGGAAGGGTTTCGGCTCTGACAACAGAGGCTTTCATGAACAAGGACAAATGCCTCTGGGCAATCCCAGCCTGGGGGTGCGGCCTGTGGTTCCAAGGCCAAGGGAGAAGTTCGGTGGGGAAGGGGGGCTGTGGGTGCCACAAGCAAGAGCAGGAGAACAGCTGGGGAGGTGGCAGAAGGGGCTCCTGGCCCAGGGCTGCCACAGGTGAGGGAAGAACTGGGCCCTGGAGTCACCAGCCATGTCGTTTGGATCAAACTAATATACCTCTCTGAGGCCCACAGGGTTCCACCTTCAGGACCAGCAGAGAGCGTGACAGGGTCCCAGGCCTCCTTAGCACAGCTCAGAGCATTCCATTCCCCTACAGACCTTCGGAGGGGTTGGCATGCTCGTCACCCCTCCCTTCCAGGGTAGGCCTGCTGTTGCAAATCCAGGGGACCAGAACAGGTTCCCTCAGCTCAAACCTCTCAGCCAGGGTGAAGCAGAACTTATTTACCTTTAATTGGCCTCAGTTCTTGGCAACTGAGCCATAAACCGCAGGTCCAGGGCCATACCCACCCAAGGGCAGAGCTGTACCAGGAAGCTGGGACTCCTGTTCCAGTTGGCCCAGCCCCAGGTAAGCCAGGTTGGGGGTCCGTGTGGGAGGTTTGGGTCACATCTGGGTCCCATTCCAGGCCCTGGGCCCAGGTATGGGATGGTGGGCGTACGGGGCTCACGTAGGACCACCCAAGAAATGGATGACTGTGCTAGTGCCTGCACCAGACACCTGGCCGGCAGGCACTCTGCCCCCAGGACATGGCCTCACCACGCAGCCCCAGACACTGTCGGGTGGACTGAACGTGTCAGCAGGAACTGCCCCGGGGGATCCCTGTCCCAGGCCTTCAGGTGGGGCAAGGCCAAAATGTACCGAGAACCTGCACAGGCAGTATGGATCCCGGAGGTGGTGCGGGAGTGGCACTGCAGGCCGAGGATCAGGAGACCCAGGTTCCGGTCTTCATTCTGCCGTGTGTTTGCCCTGTGGCCTTGGGCAAGTTGCTCTCTAAGATGCCATTCATACTTACTGACTTTTAGGGTGGGTTTGATCAAATGGCACACAGTAGGTGCAGGAAACATTTGTTTCCTGCACAAGCACCACCCTTAGAGGGGTACAGTTGAAAGAAAACTCATCTGGAAACGAAAACCAGTTTCAGATCCCACCTGTGCCATGCGCTGGAACAGTTACATACACAACAGACTACCTCACCTTTCCGAGCCTTGGTTCACCCCTCTGCAAAATGGGAGTGCGCTTATTTCATAAGCTTGTTTTAAGAAACAGGTTAATGAAGATTTCTGAAAACAGAAATTATTGTAACAGCTGGAGTTTCTGCGCACCCTCCCTTCCATTTCCTGGGACAGGGTGGACTCTGATCCACATAAAACCTAAAACGGGGCCAAGGCCTGGCCCACTTCCATGGGCTGAAATAATAAACCCGATACCCTTGGGCTATAAAATTTTATTGACAGGTCAGAGGAGGAGCCAGAGGTAAAGGCCCCGCCCCTCCCATTCGCCTACCCAGGAGCATCCATCCCTCTGCTGCAAGCAGCATGTCAGGGAGGCTGCTGGACTCAGACGGTCTGGGCAGTGGGCAGGTTGTTGTAATAGGCGTCCTGGCCCTCGAGCAGGCTGCGGTAGGTGGCAATCTCCTGCTCTAGCCGCGTCTTGGTGTCCATGAGCTGCTGGTATTCCAGGTTCTGCCGCTCGATGTCGGCACGCACATCGGTCAGCTGGGCTTCGATACTGCTGATCAACATCTGGATCTGCGCCAGCTGGGCCCCAAAGCGTGACTCTGTTTCCGCCAGCGTGCCCTCCAGGGCGGCTTTCTGTGGGCAGGGAGAGAAAAGGCAACTCAGCAGAGCCTGGTTTCCAGGGAGGGCGTGGGCCCAGCCACCGCCCAGACGACCCAGGTCCACAAAGACATGAGTGTGCCTCCCATAGGGAGGCGGGCACGCACCATGCTGAGCTGGGACTGCAGCTCGATCTCCAGACCCTGGAGGGTGCGGCGCAGGTCCGTGACCTCCGTCTTGCTGGTCTGTAGTTGCTCCGTGTGGCCAGCGACCTCCCGGTTCAGCTCCTCGGTCTGCAGTAAGGGAGGAGGCAGAAGAAACGAGCACTGAGTCAGACCTCTGCCTCGGAGCATCAAGTCCTCTCTCCTTGCCACCTCCCCAAAGGGCACCTTTGCTTCCCCCTTTGTACCTGGATGATGAACTGGGCTTCAGCATCCTTCCGGTTCTTCTCAGCCATGACCTCATACTGACTTCTCATGTCACTCAGGATCTTGGCTAGGTCAATGCCAGGAGCGGAATCCACCTCCACACTGACTTGGCCACCCACCTGGCTCCGCAGGACACTGATTTCCTGGAACGATGGAGCAGAGATGGGCATGTCAGGGCCCAGAGCCTGCTAGGCTTGGGCCAGGCAACTCCCAGCCTCTCGGGCCAAAGGGGGCTCGTTTTCAGGTGCAGGCCTAGAAGCTGGCACTGAGGGATGGAACAGGTCACAGCCATCCCCTGCTGGAACCCTGGACACCATCCTCCACACCTGCGGCCATGCTGAGACTGCCACGAGTATGGCCGTGGTCAGAGGATGCAGGACACAAATGTGTCCTCAGCCCTGGGAAGCTCAGGGGGCCCAGCCGCAAACCCACCTCCTCGTGGTTCTTCTTCAGGTAGGCCAGCTCCTCCTTCAGGCCTTCGATCTGCATCTCCAGGTCGGCTCTGGCCAGGGTCAGCTCGTCCAGCACCCTGCGCAGGCCGTTGATGTCGGCCT
>PVIA01011863.1:0-41514 GCA_004024845.1 Tonatia bakeri
GATATGGTACCCCAGACTGGGCAAAGAGGGGAATAAAGGACTGTGTGTGTTTGTGGGTGTTATAAGGGACTTTGGGACTTTAATGAAGACATTAAGTTATTACTCTTAAGTCTGTATAACTTCAATAAATATTTCCTTTCCTGTTCACCAATCTCTAACATGGAAAGTTATAATTCTCTGGTGAAGGGAAAGGTGAACCTAGTACAAAGGGACCCCAGGAGAAAGGGGGAATCAATCTGGTAGCATTGTGGGACCCTCTTCCCTGGTGGCCAATCAGGGAAAATCATGGGAGACCACATGTGCAGTAGTTTTAAAGTAATACTACTTGTACATGCGCAGTAAAAGCCCACCAAAACTAGCCAGAAGGATCTGCCCTATAAGAATAGAGTTCCTCCAGCCCATGAGGTCAATCTCCGCTTGGAGTTGGCCTGCTCCCATGTTTTCTTCTATGAACTCTGGGTGTTCGGTTCAATTCTTTGTCCCAATCACTAAGAACCTGGTTACCTGTGCACACCTGTGACAAAACTATGATATACCATACTATCTTTTATTGATATTTACTTCAAAAATAGGTAAAGAAAACTCTATTACAAATCATCAGTCCAATGTAGTCACTAATGACTCTCTAGTCTTAGAGGATCAGTAGAGCCGAGCCTCAGTTTTCCATTTATAAAATTAGTGTTGCTCTGGTTACCGTCAATGTTTCTTTCTCCGTTCTGTTTTTGTTATTTGAAGTCTTATCTCTGCAATGAGTTACTCAATTTTTTTGTAAAAACTCTTTTTATAGTCTTTATATAATGCCTCAAATTATTTGTTCATTGCTGTGGATGCATTATATGCTCTCTGCAATTGTCTGCTAAGTCTAAACTTTTGTAGTCAAAAATTTAAACAACTGAAACCAGCAAATAACACACCATGCTTGAAGGTAGGAATAAAATATTACATTAAACCAATAGTGGCTGCTCAAAACATTTATGACACATTTATTATTAGGTCATTAGCTTTATAACCAAAGAATCTATGAAACTAGTGAAAGAATTATATTCATAATTATTTATGTAAATTCAGCATTTCAATAAATATTTCACATGTATAATTTTTCCATTCCATGGCTCAGTAAAAATAATAGCTAATGCTTATTAATTGTTCAGTCCATACCAGGCAAGAGTCTAAGCTGTGTATGTATAATAGCTCATTTAATCTTCACAACAGTGCCTTGAGGTACTTTTTCATATTCCAATTTTGACAGATAAGGACAACTAGGCACTGTGGTTAAGTGGTAAAGACTAGAATCTTAGTCAGACATCATGGTTCTCTGCTTACAAATTCTATGCTATATTGTCTAACTAAGGAGAACAAACAAAGCAGATGAGCAAGAAACATGGTCCCTTGGCTTATACACAGTGGAAATTTTCAACCTAAAAATAGAAGGGTAGAAATATAGACATGTATTTTGTTGTGTATAAAATGCACTTCTCACCCACATTTTTGAAGGGAAAAATAAGGATGTATATTTCACATGAATAGCACTAATTCCCATGTATAATGTGAATTATACCCAGACTACTAAAACACGGGTGCACATTAACATGGTGAAATACAGTAGCTAGAATTTGTAAAATCATAAAGCACAGTAAGACATGAAAGCCAGAAAGATTCCCCCCATAATGAATGAGTTTCTATTTGAATCACACAATTCTTGGTATTTGGGGACATGAAGCATTTCATAGCTCTAAGTGAAAATGTCTGTTATTTTAATGATAAAGTATTCCCAATCCTGGGAGTAAAATACCAATGACAAACACATTCTTTGACATTGATGAAAATTTCTCATGGTACCCTTTATTGGAAACTCTTCTTTATATCTTTTGCAACTAAATTATGTAATGGTGGCTGTGAACTGGGCAAATACGCAGTGTTAATAAACTGTTGATAAGTAACATCTTAATTTTAAAGAGACTGGATTAATACGATTCGCTGCTACAAATTCTAGTATGTATTTTGTTTTATTATTTGTGTTATGGCATTTGGCACATATAAATACTATCTCCAATGCCCTGCAGTGACACTAGCATACACCATTTGACTACATTTTCTTCCATAAATAGAGGAAAGTGGATGATTGCTTGTTCTGGAACAGAACTTGGATACTGAAGAGCCCACCTGCCTGCCACTGTAGGGTGTGTCAGGGGACAAGGAAACTCAGCCTTCATTTATTATAATCGTCACTTCCCAGAGGTTTTGCTCGGAGCTGAACTATTGAAGATTTAACCCTCGATGTGCTGGTATTTGTAAACTGGGCCTTAAGAAGGTAATTAGGGTTGAATGAGGTCATAAGCATAAGGTCCTCATGATGGGATCAGTGGCTTAATAAGAAGAGGAAGAGAGATTGTTATTTCTGTTGTGTAAGCCACCCAGTCTGCGACATTCCGTTATAGCAGCCCAAGCAGGCAAGTACAGGTGTAAGTTCAGAACTGAGGTAAACACCAGAAATGCAGTCAAGAAGACCAGAATAAAGTAGTCCTTGATTAGCAGCCCATTGGAAAAAGAAGCTGAGCTTAGAAGTTAGGAGGTGCAAACCTAAGCTGAACAATTTGAGGGTCTCTGTCAAATGTGCCGGGGACTCGGACAGTGACTGGGTTACTTAAACAATTTCTGAAAGGCAGGAGCTGAATAAAATTTGTTGTAACACAAACTCAAATATCCCCTAGCTACAAGAGTGATTAAAGAGTGATCTTCTGCTCTCTTTCAGTGACCCAGCTACTGATCGAGGTCAGAGAAAGTAAAGATTTCCCGAGATTCTCCCTGGGCTAGAAAATTTTACTTAGTTATCTGAGATACAACTTTTCCAAAGTAAACATTTGAATTTACCATTTATTTGTAGTGTACAACCTCCCATAGGCATCATGATATACGAATCTCAGTCACCACTGAAAAAGTTTTGCAAAGGTATCGTCAACTTCACAGGGCCTGGGTATTTTACAAGCTTCAAATTGGCAGTATTTTTCAAAAGATTACAATTGGGGTAAAAGCTGAGGCAAATAACATGGTGATTTTCCCACATGCCAAATATTTCAGAGCTGTAACAAACTGCCTTGGAGACCTTTTACCAAGCTTAAAAAAAAAACATTTAAAAATGTTAATGGAAGAGCTTTAGAATTGAGTCACTCAGAATTATGCTAATAATTAAAGGAATGGGCCCAAGTTTCAGGCACAAGTGGCCTGACAACAGAGCCTACACACTTATTTTTATTCAGTGTGTTATTCTTGAAGCAAAATGAAATACATAGAATTTCTCTGTTATGTGTTTGTGCATTTTATCATAAATTCCAAGAAATTCATTAGCATAAATATACCACAGAGATCAATGTTTTACCAGAAGAATTACATTTAATATTGTAAAATGGAACCGCATTATTCTTTAGAGTCACTCAGTAAAATAGTGCCTGCTCTTGTCCATGTTGTTTGATTTGTAATTTGAATTGTAAAAGTAGACAGAGTTTCACAGATGTAATAATCACTGTTAAGGTGTTAAGTGTCCCCAATTTCACCTACAAATTTCATGCAAAAGATATTTTCATTTGGTAGTATTGACAAACTGACTTTCACGTTCATGCTGAATTTTGAAATGTAGACTAGACAAAACAACTTTGAAAAAAGCAAATTTGATGGCTTATACTACCTCATTTCAAGATTAATTAAAATGCTATATTAAATAAGATTATACAGTATTAAATCCCAGTTATAAAAAAGATGGCTAGAGCAGAAATAAACACAAATATGGTTAGCTAATTTTAAGTAAAGATTCAAAGCCAATTCACTAGAGAATGGAACATCTTTTCAAAACTGGTGCAGGAACAATGAGATATTTATAAGCCAATATATGAACTTCAGTCCATACTTCAAACCATATACAAAAACTAATTCAAAATGGATCACAGATACAAGTATAAAACCTCAAACTCTAAACCCATTGAAGAAAATATAGGAGAAAATCTTTGTAAACTTGGATTAGATAAAGATTTTTTAAGCACAATACAAAAAGCTTAACCCATGAAGGAACAAATTGATAAATTAGATTTCTTCAAAACAAGAAATTCTGTTCAAAAGACACCTAGTAGAATGGCAAGCCATAAACTGGAAGAAAACAGTTGCAAATAATATATTTAATAAAAATATTTGCATACAGAATATATAAATAACATTCAGATCTCAGCAATAAGAAAATAAGAAAGCAAACAAAAACTATTTAAAAATAGATAAAGAACTAAATAAACAGTTTATAAAAGAAGATTCATGGATGGAAAATAAACACATAAAAAGTTACTTGACATCATTTTCTACCAGGGAAATGTTACTAAAATCATAATAATATTCCAATACATAGCTATTAAAATGCCTAAAATTAAAAAGACTGACTACATAACATCAAGAGGTGGCAGGGATATACAGCAACTAGAAGTCCCATATGCTGCTTTCTAAAAGCTTATCTATTTTCCTAACTTAAGACCCAGCCATTCCACACCTACATTTCTTATTAAATAAATGAAAGCAATTTTCTGTACAAAGACTTGTATATAAATATTTATAACACCTCTATTTAAAAAAGCCAAAAACTAGAAATCCAAATGTTCATTAACAGGTAGGTGGGAAAATTAATTATAATTTTCATATAATAGACTACTACTTGGCAATACAAAAATGAACCATTGATAGTTGAAATAACATAAATGAACCTCCAAATGTTGTGCTGAGTAAAAGAACCCAGGTAAAATGCATTCTGAATGAATCCATACATACAAAATTTTGGATATGCAAAGGTTCTATAGTGTCAGTGAAAGAGTATCAGTGATAGTCTAGAGATTCCCAAGGGACATGAGAAATCTTTGAGTTTCTTATACACAATCAAGTTCATTATCTATATTGTGGTGATAATTTCACTGGTGTAAACATGTCAAAACACTAAATTTTTCATTAAAATGTGCATTTTGTTGTATTTCAATCATGCATAAATAAAACTGTTTAAAACAAATAAATGAAACATTGTACTTACCCGGGGCAACTCTCCTAATTCTTATTGCAAAACTAAGTATATTTATGACTTTTCTGTTCAATACATCATCTTATGGTTGGCTTAAGCCACAAACAATCTTGATTAATGATTAGAATGGGTCCAGGTTAAAAAAACAGTGGTGATGGGACTTCTAAATCATTGGTTTTCCAGAGATAATGTGGTCCTCTCATACTCCACTCTGGCTTTTATGTCATAGACCTCCCAAATATGGACTTGCTTTGGCATACTGGTAGGTATGGCTAAGAATAGGCATGTAAATGTCCTACATTGTTTGTTGTTACCCATCCTAAGTCCTTTCTTATAGCCTAAACCTAATCATGTACAGTGAGTTTGATGGTCTAATGTAACCCAAGAGCACTGCTGTTTTTGTGAGCAAGGTGGGCCTTGCATTTGCTTATTTGGGTATTCCTTTTCTTTAGTGAGATATAATAGACATATAATATTGTGTAGTTTTAAGTATATAGCATAATAATTTGATATACAAGTATACATATATTGTGAAATGATTACCATAAAAGTTTAGCTAAGATTTATCATTACAAATAGTTATATTTTTTCTTGTGAGAACTTATAAGATCTACTACTCTTTTAGCAACTTTCAAATGTATAATATAGTATTATTAATTAGAGTCACTACACTATATATTATATCCCAAGGACTTATTTATCCTACAACTGAAAGTTGGTTTCTTTTGATCACCTTCATCCATTTTGCCCACCCTTTGACCCTCATTTCTGGTAATTACTAATCTGTTCTCTGTATCTATTAGTTTGTGTTTTATTTACATGTGTATAAGTGAGATCATGCAATATTTGTCTTTGTCTGACTTACTTAGCTTAATGACCTCAAGGGCCATCTATATTGTTGCAAATTATTTTTTTGCTACAGTTCTTTATATATTTTGGGTATTAACTCTTTATTATGTATATGATTTGCAAATATTTTCCCCATTGAACAGGTTGCTTTTTAAAATGCTGAGAGTTTCCTTTGTTGTGAAGAATGTTTTAGTTTAATGCTGTACCACTGGTTTGTTTTTGCTTTTGTTGCTTTTGCTTTTGTGTCAAATACAAAAATCACTGTTGAGACCAATGCAAAGGAGCATACCCCAATGTTTTCCTCCATGAGTTTTATAGTTTCATGTCTTATGTAAGTCTTTATTCCATTTTGAGCAGATTTTTGTGTATGGTGTAAGATAGTAGTCTACTGTTGTTTTCTATGGGCTGCCATTTTTCCAGCACCAATATCCTTTCCCACTGTATATTCTTGACTCCTTTGTCATAAATTCATTGACCATATATGAATGGATTTATTTCTGTACTCTCTATTCTGTTTTATTGCTCTATATGTCTGTTTTTATGACAATACTATACTGTTTTGTTTACTGTAGCTTTATAATATAATTTAAAATCAGGAAGCTTTGTTCTTCTTTCTCAAGTTTGCTTTCGCTATTCAGGGTCTTTTGCTGCTTCATATAATTTTTAAGATCATTCTATTTCTGTAAAAAATGCCAATAAATTTTTGATAGAGATTGTAAAAATCTGTAGATTGCTCTCAGTAATATGGGTATTTTAACAACCTTAGTTCTTCTAATCTATAAACACAGAGTGTCTTTCCATTTGTTTGTCTTTTTCAAATTCTTTCATCAGCATCCTATAGTTTTTGGTGCACTGGTCTTTCACCTACTTGGTTAAATTTATTCTTAGGTATTTATTCTTTTTGATGCAGTTTTAAATAAATAAAATTGTTTTAATAATTTATCTTGGTTCACTACTAACATCTAGAAATGTGAGTGATTTTTTTTTTGTAAATTTACTTATCTTACAAATTTATTGAGGGGACATTACATTTGCTGGTTCAGATATTTCTTAAATAATAATTTCTACCAATATGTACTGTGTTCTTATTGCAGTTGAATATTTATTCCCTTATAATTATTAGTTTATATGTTAACATGGCTAAGTACAATCCCCAATTTCTTTGAGGGTATTGTGTAATTAGAATTAAAGTCCGTAATCAGGGATTTAAGTAAAGAAAGATTATTCTAGATAATTTGGGTGGGCAGGAGTCAAATCAGTTGAAAGATCTTAAGAACAGAGCTGAGGATTCCCTGAAAAAGAAAAAAAAAATTGTCTTTGAATAGAAGCTTCAGGTAATAGCCAAGAGTTCCAACCTGTCCTTTCTAGTGGACTCTGTACTTGTCTTAGTAGCCCCCTACAGATTTTGGAATTGACTTACCAGCCTCCAAAATGATGTAAGCCAATTTCCTGAATACATCTGTGTAAAATTGATAAATACATGATAGATAGATAGATAGATAGATAGATAGATAGATAGATGATAGATGATAGATATAGATAGAATAGATAGATATATACATACATACATAAAAAAATATAGAATAGGTGTAGGGTAAGTATAGGTATAGAAATATAGGTATAGGTACAGATAGAGAGATAAGTATAGAGATTGATAGATACACAGACATAGACACAGGCATACATATATAGATGTAGATATTTCCTATATGTTCTATTTCTCTGGGTGAACCTGAACTGATACATTTCTCAACCCTCTAAATATGAAAAATTTTCTTAAACTAGTAATACTTACCTTAAGTAATATATACTTCTATACAAACTAGAAGACCATAATTATGGTGTGTTCTGTATTTTAAAAATTATTATTGAAGTTTACTATTTTGACTTTTTAGGATGAAATATGATTAGCTTTCCATATATCTACTTCTTTCCATCAAAATATTTCAACTTACCAAATCTAACAAAGTCTTGGGTATATATTTTATAAATGTTAAGCTTATAGTATACAATTCTATTTTTGAATTTTGATAGAAATCATCCCCTCACAGCTTCCATTCACCTCTAATTGGCATTGATAACTCTCTATGACTAATAAATAGTAATCATCCTGGGACTACTTAGCACTTCTTTGTGTTAAATAATATGTTCCCTGGATTCTATATCTTCCTTTCTGTTCATTCAGACTTTCATCTTGTTGAAGCATATGCTCTAACAGCATTCTCAAAAATAGAATGTGGTAGGTGCAGTGTTTTGCTCTTTGCATGTCTGGAAATTCTTTTATTCTAAATTCACATTTGATAGTTTAGATGAGGAAAAAATAATCAATTGAAAATTAGTTTTTCTAGTAATTTTGAAGCATTGCTCCACTATTTGTTTTGCATCCTGAATTGATGTTTAGGTGTCTGATGCTGTTTTAGTGCAGGTTCCTTTATGTAATCTATTTATCTTTCAAAAAGTATTCTCTAAACATGTTTAAGCCTTCTCTTTCTTGTTATTCTGACATTTCACAATGATGTGCTTTTTATAAATTTTATTTTGTCAATTTTCAATGGAATAGATATTTAAATGTAAAAAGCAAAACTGAATATTTTTAAAAATTTGTATAGATGAATGTTTTCCTCCCTTTGGGCAACAAAGACTACTTAAAGTCAACAAAAACAAAAATTATAAGGAAAATACTTATACATTTGGTTTATTATAAATAAAAACTTTGGGTCATGAAATATATAAATGAAGAACTATCAATCTGGGAAAAGACACTTGCTATAAATAAAATGGGCAAAGAATAAGTATCTAAATATATATTTACTCCTACAAATTAATACAAAAACATGTAAGTAACAAAAGAAAATTGAGCAAACATTTGAAGATGAAATCATTAATCATGTAATAAATTTAAATTATAAGCCTAACAATTGAGAGGACACATAATGATTTAGTCATCTCATGCTGTGAGTGATTCATCGCAGGAACACTTTATACTCCAGGGCAATTTCATTTGTTTTTCTGAGAAATATCGTTTAACCATTTGCATTATATAAGAAGGGGATGGGGAAGAGGAAATTCTCTTGCAGTTGATGTGGGAAAGGGGTATAAAGTCCCATATGATTCTAAGATTAACAGTGACTCATTTTTTTCTTGCTAAGTCTTTTGGGAGATTTCTATAATTGTTTTATGAATAAGAGAAACAGATCTCATATTTACCCATCTACATTTTTCTTAATATATAATTCATTATTTTTATTTCTTTAACTTTTTATTGTTATTCAATTACAGTTGTCCTTTTTATCTATTTGTTTCAGAGACAGTGAGAAGGGAGGTAAACAGAGTGAGATCAATTAGTTGTTCCTCTTATTTAAGTACTCATTGGTTGATTCTTGTATGTGTCCTGACCAGGAATCAAAGCCAACGACGGCACTGGTGCATCTGGGCAATGCTCTAACCAACTGAGCTACCCAGCCAGGGACTATCCATCCATTTTTAATATTTTTATTTCAGTTTCATTAGATTGATCCTTTGATTCCTTATTTTATCATGCCCTTAGGTGAATATTAACATGGTTTATTTTTATAAATTATTTGTGCTTACTATTTTGGATATAGCCCATTCCATAATTTTAAGTAATAGTATTGTCTCATTTGTATTTTATATTCTATATATGCAAATTTTATTTTTACTTTAACAGACGAATATTTTGGGAGTTTTTAATCACATAATTTAGACAAATGAATTTTTTCTTAAGTAATTCCAAAATTATACATTTTATGTTATTCTACAGTGGTGAACCTAAAGTATGGATAGCTGAAATTGCCCTTTCTGATGTGGTCCAGTAAAACAAAAGGTTGTGGTTTCAATTCCCAGTCAGGGTACATGCCTAGGTGTAGGTTTGGTCCCTGGACAGGGAGCAAATAGGAGGCAACCAATCGATGTTTCTCTCTCACACTAATGTTTCTCTATCTCTCTCTCTCCCCTTCCCTTCCCTTCTCTCTGAAATCAATAAGAATGTCCTCAGTGAGAATTTAAAAAAGGAGATAGCTGAAATTAATGTCCTTTATCAAAATACCAGGAGTATAAAATTATATAATGATTATCATACTGTATCATTCTTTAGTAAAATATATTTTGCAGGCTTAGATATCATTTTATCTATCAATGTTCCATATTTTCTGAATAACTAAATGTTTCAATCAACATTGTTAATCTTTATGACATATTTTTTATTTCAATACACTTGATATTTGTATTATTTTTATAACCACATTAACACAAATTTTTAATCAGTGTTTCTGATTTTGCTTCTCATTGCCCTGTCTTTTAGACCACATTTTACTCATAATCTCATTTAGTTTTCTAACATAAGAATCACTTGAAGATATGTGGAGTGCTTACATATCAGGAATTTCTATACTTTGCTTTGTACAAAAATTATAAACTGGCTTTACATCTTTAATCTATTCACACACTTCTTCCCATAAAACGCTTGTAAATATTTTTTCAATGTTTTATAACATAATATTATGGAAAATTTTGAACAGTAACTTAATTTTGTTTACATCTATAAGTAACTTGATCTTTTTATTTTTTATTTTTTGATTATGTGATTGTAATATTTTTTTCTGCTTCATTTTCTCTAAGCATGAGAAATTTAACTATGACATCTAGTTGTGAGATTTTTTCTAGTCAACCTGTTTAGAATAATTTGTTTTTGCTTGATTTTACTCTGCATCCAGTCATGGACTATCCAGTCATTGAAATATTTGCCACCCTGAATTTGGGGGTATTTTTTTCCATTTCTGTTATAGTAACATCTCTGTATGTTTTTACATATGTTGGCTCATATACTGCTTAAATCGCCAATTTGCCCCACCTTTATTTTCTTAATAATTATATTCATTTTTATGTCCTAATAATGTATTCTTACCTAATTTCCAGCCCACATATAGGTATTCCTTATCTTATGTACAGAAATGTAGACTTGTAGACTACTCCTTCAACTAAATAAGTAATTTTTCCATACCTCATAAACATTTTATTATGAGTACTATATAACAGCAAAAATTTCGAGTCACTGTTTTGGGGTAATAATTAACAACACCTATTAAACACTGTGGAAAATTTAAAAAATGAATGATCTTTTCCTTATAAAAATTATCTGGAAATATAATTAATATGTATGAAGCAATCAACCTGGTAATTAAAAGAGCCATTAGGATTTTGGCATCAAATTGAACAAAATGGGCTAAAAACTAGAAATGCCATTGATTGTGTGGCTAACATCACAATGCTGACTCTAAAAATTCTTTATTTTATTTAACCTGAATGTTCTTCAGAATGAGCGCTTTAACAAATCCAAACACATCGTGACCATCATTCTTTACCAAGAGACAAGACATCTGCCCATCTTTATTTTATACTTCTGGGAGTTCCCTAAATAGATTTAACTCTCCTATAATCCACACCACTGCCTGCTATTGTGGCCTAATTTCTTCAGGACCTTAGTTTTATTATATACTTGTTTCTGTCTAAATCTTGATTACAAAATTGTCAGAGTGTTCCTCTCCTCCTCCCACTCTCCACAACCAGAGCTCCTGGGGCAACGACTTGGAAGGATGAGGCTTACTTCATTATTTTACTCTCAGGACACTTAAAATCCCAGGGAAGATATTTGGAAGAGAGAATGTTCCAATTTCTTTAAAGGTCTGGAGAAACATGCATTCCCATGATGACTGCTTAGATATGTTTCCACACAAAATTGTATAATTAACCATTGGAAATAGAAATCCAAATCACAGTGACTAAAGAGTGAGTGAGATTTACTGAGCTCAATGTACTGCATGTCCCAAATAGAAACATTTCCAAATATAAAATGAACAACATATATATTTCATACGGAGTTTATGTAGATTAAAACTATTCAAGCCCTGGCTGGCGTAGCTCAGTGGATTGAGCGTGGGCTGTGAACCAAAGCATTGCGGGTTTGATTCCCAGTCAGGGCACTTGCCGGGGTTGCAGACCATGCCCCCCAGCAACCGCACACTGATGTTTCCCTCTCTCTCTCTTTCTCCCGCCCTTCCCTCTCTAAAAATAAAAATAAATAAAATCGTAAAAAAAACTATTCAATGAGTTCAATGTATGTCATGCCTAACTTTAGGCACTATGCCAGGTGTTAGGAATTCAAGTAACATGTAATCATTGTTTTAATTGACTTGCTATCTGTTACTACATATCATAAAGTATATACTATATTAATGCTAAGAATTATACTATAGAACATATAAAATGGATGTGTGAGTTAGGTGAAAGCTGGCAGAGTAAGCATTTGTAGTACAGATAAGATGTAAGCTGAACCCTAAGATAAATTGTGATCAGGAGCAAATAAGATATTCCATGCCATTGGAGCAACATGTTGGACATTGTGGAGAAGAGCCAAAAATGTCGGGGTTCTTAATAGACAAAAGAGAAAAAAAATTGGATTGAAAAAGAGGGCTGTAGATGGCAGGTTAGGAGTTTTCAGTAATTATACACACACAAAAAAAAATTATTTTGACAATCAGGCATGGACTAGAATAGCTTTGTGGAAATTAGAGTCCAGAGGATAAGTTCCAGAACACCCCTGGAGCAAAAATCCACAAATAGAAGTACTGAAGAAACAATAGGTTTACTTTACCTGGGGATATAACCCATCCCCAATGTGGCATAGCTCAGTGCCAAGAAAGTAATTTGGTCTGTGACTTTGCTCATGGGGGAAAGTGAAAACACAGCAAGCAAGTACCTGGCATCACCCACTCACTGTACAGAATGTAGCTAAGAGGCCCACTCCTTTCTTGCCTTACACAAAATACCAAAGGGATCGTCATGCTAAGGTGTTTGGAGAGACTGGAACCAGAGAAAAGAAGTGGGGCCTTATAGCAGCAACCAGAACTCCAAACTCAAGAGAAATCCACTAATCTTACTAACAGGTTCATGGACTCCATCCATCAAGACTCCTGCCTCTAAGCCACATGGGATGCCTCACCTGAAGAACCTCCCAAATTGCACATGGGCACCTCAAAACTCTTCGCATGCCCTCTCTTTTTCCCTCCCTTACAACATCCTCCTTGAATGTGCCCCTATGGAGTATTATTAAACTAGGAGGAAAACTGGAAAATTTACAATTTGCAGAAATTAAGCAACATACTGTTGAACAACCAATGTGTCAAAGAAAAAATAAAAATAAAAATCAAAGAATGTCTTGAGACAATCAAAATGAAAACACAGCATATAAAAACTTATGGAAAGCAGGTAAAGGAAAGTTTATAGTAATAAATATCTACATTAAGAAAAAAACTAAATTAAACAGCCTAATATTATATCCCAATGAATGAAAAAAACAAACAGATGAAAATTAGCAGAAGGAAGAAAATAACTAATAACTTTTTATAATATTAATATAAAAATAAATAGAAGACTAAAAAACAGTAGAAAGATTTTTAAAACTAAGAAATGGTTTTATGAAAAGATAAAATTGATGTCTTTACCTAGATTACCTAAGAAAAAAAGAAACAGGACTCATATAAAATCAGAAATGAAAAAGAAAGACATTATAAATGATACCATGAAAACACAAGAGATCATAAGAAACTACTATGAGCAAATATACACCACAAATTTAGATAACCTAGAATAAATGTTAAATTCCTATAACCATACAACCTTCCAAGAGTGAATTGGGAAGAAATGTAAAATCCAAACAGACCAACAACCAGTAAGAAGATTCAGTCAGTACTCAAAAATCAACCAACAAAGAAAGCCCTAAACCAAATGGTGTCACACGTGAATTGTACTACACTTAAAAATATATATAATTCCAATTTTTTCAAGTACTTCCAAAAGTTTGAAGAAAAACACTTCAAAACCCTTATTTCATAGACAACACTATCCAGATACCAAAGTCAGACAAAAACACTAAAAGAAAATAACATGAGATGAATATAGATATAAAATTTCTCAATAAAATGCTAGCAAACCAAATACAATAGCACATTGAAAGAATCATACATTATAATCAATGGGTACTTCCCTGAGATACAATGATATTTCAGCATATGCAAATCAATAAATGTAATATACCACATTAACACACTGCAGAATAAATAAAATAATTATTCTAATAGATTCAGAAAAATCACTTAAAAATCAATATTTGTTTTTGACAAATACTTTCGACAACTTAGGGACAGAAGAAATGTAATTCATAATAATTAAGACCATATATGACAAGTCCACAGCTAACATAATATTCAGTGAAGGAAAGCTGAATGGTTATCCTCTAAAATCAGAAAAAAAAACACATAAATGTCCACTCTCACCACTTCTGTTCAACACAATATTAGAAATCCTAGCCAGAGCGAATAGGCAAGAAAAAGGAGACATCCAATCAGAACAAAAAAATTTAAAACTGTCTCTGCATGTGACGATGTTATATAGAAAAAATTCTAAAGAGTTAATTAAAAGAATTGTTAGAGCTAATAACTTTAGCAAATTTTCAAAATGCAAAACCAATATGCAACAATGACTTGCATTTCTATACACAGACAATGAAGTACCTGAGAAAGAAATTAAGAAAACTATCCCATTTACAATAAAATCTGAATGCAAAAAAAATACTTAGGAATAGATTTAACCAAGGTGGTGAAAGATGTATACACTGAAAACTACAAAATATTTCTTAAAAATTGAAAAAGACACAAATAAATGAAAAGATCTTACATGTTCATAGATTTGAAGAATTAGTTTTGTTATCCAAGGTAAGCCACATATCCAATGCAACCCCTATCAAAATCCCTATGGCATTTCTCATTGAAATAGAAAAAAAAAGTCTAAAATATGTATGGAACCACAAAAGACTCCAAATAGCTAAAGCAATTTTTATTAAGAATAACATAGGTTGAAACATATTACTTCTTAATTTCAATTTATATTACAAAGATATAGTGCTTAAGAGAGTATGGTACTGGCATAAAAATAGTCACGTGGACCAGTATAACAGAAATAGAGAGGCCAGAAAAAATTCATCATGTATATATACATATATCTCCATCCTTCCATCCATATATGTGCGTGTGTGTGTGTGTATCCAGAGGTATCTAGCCATGTACTATGAAAAACAGAGACACTGAAGAAGATACAAGATACAAGAAACATTGTACATCAGGCAATGATGCTTCAGTCCCTTTCTAAACAGCACCTTGAGACCTCACACTCTTCTCCCAATTGCCATTAACTGCCCTGCTATATTTTCCTGAATCTCATGCATGGTCTGAAATCTCTTCCCTTTCAAAGGTGGTATACACACACACACACACACACACACACACACACACAGAGAGAGAGAGAGAGAGAGAGAGACACTTAATCCATAACAAAGACACCAAGAAAACACAATGGGGAATGTATAGTCTGTCCACATGTAAAAGAATGAAATTGAACTTTTATCTTATACCATACAAAAATCTTACTTTACACCATTCATAAACATCAACTCCAAATGGATTACTTAAACTTAAGACCTGAAACTGTAAAAGTTCAAAAACAATAGGAAATATCTCCTTGACACCAGACTTAGCAATGATTTCTTGGATATGAAACCAAAAGCACAGAGCACAAAAGCAAAAATGAATAAGCAGGACTACAACACACTAAAAGGTTGTGCACACCAAGGAAGTCAGTCAACAAAATTAAAAGGTAACCTATTGAATGGAAGAAAATACTTTACATACATATGTAACATTCAAAATACATAAGAATGTTTTACAACCCAAAGCAATAAATTATTTAATAAATAAACAACCTAATTAAAAAATGGGTAATGGACCTGAAAAGATATTTTTTCAATAAAGACATACAAATGACCAACAGGTATATAAAAAGATGCTTAACATCAGTAATCATTAGGAAAATGCAAATCAAAACCACCATAAGATATCACCTTACATATGTTAGGGGAGGCTATTATTTTTAAAAAAGTAAAAAGATAACAAGTATTAGTGAAAGTATGGGGAAGAGGACACCCTTGTAAAGTATTTGTGGAAATGTAAACTGGAACATTTCTACATTTGGTAGTATCTCAAGTAATTAATGAAAAATGATTTGGTAGTTACTCAAATAATTAAAAATAGAACTATCATATGATCCAGCAATTCCACTTCTGGGTATATAACCAAAGGAAATGAAATCAGTATCTCAAAGAGATAGTTCCATTTTTTCAGTATTATTTACAATAGCCAAGATTTATTTTATTTTATTTAAAGATTTTATTTATTGTTTTTTCAGAGAGAGGGGAAGGGAGGAAGAAAGAAAGAGAAACATCGGTGTGTGAAAGATAAACAGGTTAGTTGCCTCTCACATGCCCCCAACTGCATACCCTGCTTGTAACCCAGGCATGTGCCCTGACTGGGAATTGAACCTCTCACCCTTCTCTTCATAGGCCAGCACTCAATCCAACGAGCCATACAAGCCAGAGCACAATACCCAAAATTTAGAAACAATATAAATATATTTTAACAGATCAATGAATAAAGAAAATGTTATATTGATATATACTTTTATTAAGCCATACAAATAAGAAAATCCTGCTATCTACCTCAACATGGACAAACCTGCAGATATTATGCCAGTGAAAATAGCCAGATAAAGGAAGAGAAATATAGCACCATCTAACTTACATGGGGAATATAATTTTTTTTAAAAAAGTGAACACATAGAAACAGAGAGTAGAATAAGGTGGAAGAATTGGAAAGACTGATCAAAATGCACAAACTTCCAATTATAAGATTAATAGATTATGGAGACAGAATATATAGTATGGTGACTACAGTTAATAATATGTTGTATACTTGAATTTTACTAAGAGGGTTGATCTTATGTTGTTTTGCCAGAAAAAAAAAATGTAATTGTGTGAAATAATGTGTTAATTAGCTTGATTATGGCAATTATTTAACAATGCATATATAAGTCAAAATATTACTTTGTGTACCTCATATATAACATTTTATTTGCCAATCATACCTCAATAAAGCTGAAAAATAAAGTCAAATATACTTAACAGGAAAAAGAAAGGATAAAGAAAATATAAGAAGGAAAAACCGTATTATGATTAGCAATTAGGGACAAACAATTAAAGAGGTGGTATGGCATCTTTAGGACTGTGGTCTGTATTATTCAGTTCAGAGTCACACACTGAAATGTCTTCAGAGACCAGAGAAGAAATCTGATTTTGTGAAGTTAGCAGTGGTAATCCATATTGAGTGGTAGAAACTGTGAAGGACTGAAGACTAAGATCATTTTTTGCCAAAAATTCTCCACATTCAAATGAGTTTGAAATACAGTACCAGTCAACATAATTCTTCTTTGTCTAGATTTACTCAAGGGCCAACAGATTGTATTCCCTGCATGGGGCTCTGGGTAGCCATTGAAGAATACTAACAATGACATCATGCTAGCATGATCATCTGAAGAGCTATGCATTTTTGTGTTCATGGTGTTGTTATTTTAACAAGATATGAAGAGAAGATGAGGGAATGAGACAATGTATTTTGAATACCTTGCATTGCAACAGGCACAGTGTTATACTTAACAAATAATAATATCCTTCCTTTTTCTCACCCTTCCTGCCTATTTGTAACATTATAGAAAAGAGAAATCAGCAAAAAGAGAGATCCATATTGATAGTAAGAATAGTAGCAGACTTGTATCATTGCAGTAACAACTTACCACAAACTTCATAGTTTAAAATAACAGAAATTTACTCTCTCACAATTCTGGAGGACAAAAATGTGAAGTTAATTTCACTGAGAAGAAATGAGGATATGAGCAGAGGTGTGCACCTGCAGGAGGCTCTGATGGAGAATCTGCTCCTTGCATCTTCCAGCTTCTGATGGCTGTCAGAATTCATTAGTCTGTAATCTGGTCACTTTCCTTCTCATCTTTTTCTTGTTAAATCTCTCTCTGAATCTCTCTTCTAAGGATATATGTGATTGAATTTAGGACCCACACAGATAATACAGGATAACCTCCCCACTGCAAGAACCTTTACATAATCACATTTTATTTAATATATGGCATCGGTTTTAGGGGTTAGAACATGGATATATTTGCAGAGGTTAGTATGAAGCCCACCAAAAAGCTAAAAATACTGTATTGGAAATAAATGCAAATATTCAATGTAGAACTCAATCATCAAATCTTTTCTTTACCCAGCCTTGTTATTAAGTCCTTATTTTTATCTCACTGCAGACCCCTGCTCTCTGTACTACCATAATATCCTACAATTCCAATAGAAAAGCAACTGGACTTTGAACACAACCTTTTGTTCATTCTGACTGGTGTGCTTCGGTGGGTTGGGCATTGTCCTGCAAACCAAAATATCATTGGTTCGATTCCCATCGGGCCAAATGCCCAGTGTGCAGTCCAGGTCCTTGGTTGGGAGCATGCAAGAAGCAACAGATCGATATTTCTCTCACACATCCATATTTCTCTCCTCCCTTCCCATCTCTCTAAATGTAAATGTATAACATTTAATGAAATCACAGCCTTTTCTTCTACTTCTCCACTTATTGTAAGATGCAATATCATTGAAGTTAGAAGTTTGTAGTAACCTAATTTAACTCTATTTTAAGGTGTCAACCTAAATATTATTTTATGGTGGAATAAATACAGCAGTTGCCTATAAACATTCCCACATAATAAAATGTTCAAGGTTATTTGCAACAATGGTGATTTACATCACCTTGGCTGTGATGTTTCTGGGGCCTGGCTGACAAATGCAACGCAGTGGCGCTTTAGCTGAATGGACCATCTGCTTGCTTTTCCCTCACACAATGGTGGCAAGGGCCCCACTCTGCATGACAACTTATCAAAGATTCCTTAGGTCCTCCTGGTCATCCAGAGTGCTGAGAACCCAGACTGTTTTGTATTCATACCTGGAATTGTTTCCTCTGTTTACCATTATTTTGAGAAACACTGTGGTTGGCAGTTTTACTCAACAATGGGGAAAAACAGCAAGGACTAAAGAATTTCGGCACCCGTGTGATTTAAAGAGGGAGTCATAGAAAGCTGCAAGGTGAAGTTATAAGAAAAATGAAGGAAGTGTTCTGAAGCAATCTTTTCACTAATAGTTTACGAAAAGTTTAGTATTGCAGCTGTCCAGGAAGTCTAATTATTCCAGTCGCTGTGGATTTACAAAACTTACGTGTGAATTATAATAAAGAAAGCCAGTGGAAAGACAGTACAAGACAAGCATTCTTTTTATTTCAGATATACAATAGAAGCCTTGCATTGTAAAGAATTACACAAATTTAATAAAGAATGGAAAACAGACAACTCTGGTTTTAGTACAACATAAAGCATCTTAATAAAATGGGGATTCATAAAATTAAATATATTACCACTATCATAATAATAAAAGATGCAGAGTAAAAATATGAAAATGAGAGAAATTTGAATTTGTACACCATGAAGATTTAGAAATCATCAGCTACCATAAGTGCATATTAAAAGTTGATACATACTTTATTACAGCAGATGGAATAGAGGACCACTTTATAAATTAGTCTAAAATAATTTTTGGATGCAAAAGTGTAATCATGTCAAAATATGAGAGTAAATAGATATATGCAATTATGTAAAAAATATGTCTTTGTTAAGTAGGACATTTTTACTTTAAACCAGTTAAATGTGTTCTTGTCACAGTCTTTCTGTTTAGTGATTTCACAATAAGAAAGATTTCTGAAATGACTTAACAGGTAGTGACAAAGTGAAGTAACTACTATTTATCTTGATTCTCTTTCTGTCCTGTACATGATTAAAATTTCTTTATATCATCAGGAAAAAAAATAGAATCTGCCATTGTTTTTCATCATTTCCTTGTAGGCAAAAATAACTTTCTCTGATAAGTAATTATTTTCCATGGATGTTTACAGAGTAAACAGAGGCAAGATAAAAAGCTGAGAGAGGATCCCCATTATCAGAGGGTCTGAGTATCTGGCTCACAGTGTGAGGTCTAGCAGATTTGATTACTTGTAGTTTTGGGACTCAGTAACCTAGAGGTATTTAGTCTTGGGGCTCATCCAGAAGGAGAGAAATCCTGATTTTATCTTTACAACATCTGATGACAAAATTGACTTATGGAAGCTATAACCAAATCTCCAGTGAATTCAGCTTCTGATGAGATCAATTCCAGCCCTTTGGCTGAGTGGGTTTCGGGATCTAAGCTGAAAAACAGAGATCTTAGAATTTCAGAATTAGCATGCCAAAGCTCTGCTAGGGGAAAGGCTGACCCTTTGACTGAATAGTGTAAATTCCTCAGAAAAGCAGTTTATCAATTTGAAACCATGAAAAATAGAAAACTTGAATAGCCATATATCTGCTAAAGAAATTTAATTCACAGCAATATTAATTTTATATATTTCCTACAAAGATATTACAGGCCCAGATTGATTCTTTGATGAATTCTATTGAATATTTTATGAGTAAATTACACCAATGTTATGCCCACTCTTTCAAAAAGTAAAGGAAACCCATCCCAGCTCCTTTTATGAGACCAGCATAAGCATGATACCAAAATTAGACAGTCATCACAAAAAAAGAAATAATATTTAAATGAAATCATATGGTATTTGTTCTTCTCTGCCTGACTTATTTCATTTTGCATAATATCTTCTAGGTCAATCCATGTTGTTGCAAGTGGCAAGATCTCATTCTTTTGTACAATGAAGTAATATTCCATTGAATGTGTTTGTGTATCATATTCTTTATCCATTCATTTACTATAGGTTGTTTCCATATCTGGTTATTGTAAATAATGCTGCAAACAACATGGAAATGCATCTATCTTTTTGAATTAGTGTGCTTTGTTTCCTTCAGTAAGATACTGAGAAGTGAAATATGTAGTTCTATTTTTAATTTTTTGAGGAAGCTTCATACTATTTTCCATAGTGACTGTACTAATTCATAGTCCTACTAACACTGCCCTTTTATGTGGAATCTAAAAAACAAGCAAACAAAACAATACGGAAACAGATTCATGATATAGAGAACAGACTGATGGTCAGTAGAGGGGAAGAGAGTGGGGGATGCGGAGAGTGAAAAAGATGAAGAATAAGAGATACAATTTCCATTATAATATAAATAAATCTTGGAAATGTAATGTACAGCAAAGGGAATATAGTCAACAATATTTTAATAACCTTGTATGGTGTCAGATGGTTACTAGACATTGTGGTGATGCTTAGGTATATAAATGTTGAACAACTTTATATCTTAAACTTATATAATATTGTACATTGACTATATTTTAATAAAAATAATTTACAAAAGTTTATTTAATGCCACTTCTGTCTTGAAATAACAATTTTGAACATGAAGCATAGTTTGACTTTGTACTGGGCCTCATGTAATTGTAAAAGGCTGAAAATTGTCTTTTTAAGATCAGGAGAAGAGCTAGAATGTATACTCTCCTCACTTTCATTTTAATATTGTACTGGAGGGCCTAGCTGATGTAATAATTTAAGGAAATGAAATGAATAAATCAGGGAGAAATAAAAAATATTAAAACCATCTCTATATGAAGGTGGAAATTATTTTAGTAGAAAAAAACAAAGAAAATTATTTTCAAATTAATAGAATTATTAAGTGAATTCATAAATCTGGCAAATAAAGGGTCAAAATTAAAAATTCAATTGCACTTCTGTATGGTAGCAGTAAACAATATGAAAAGGATTTTTTTAATTACTATGTAAATTGGTATTGAACATAAAATACTTAATAATTAACAAAAGGTATACAAAATCTAAACACAGAAAAATACAAAACATTACAGAATGTAAATAGGGAATTCAGAAAGAAATACAGTTTGTGAATTGAAATATCCATTCTTGTTACAAAAACAATTCTCAAATTTATTGATAAGTTAAACACAATTCCAACCAAAACCCCAAGAGTTTCTGTTGTTGTTTTTTTTAGAAATTGACAGTGAATCTAAAATTTATAGAGAAAAAAAAAGCATATAAAAAAGCCAAAGGATTTTTGAAACAACAAAATTAAAGGACTCACACTACTTGATTCCTAGCAGTGGAATCACTGGATCATTGATCCAGTGATTTCTGAAGAAACACCACACGGTTTTCCATAGTGATTGTGCCAATCTACATTCCCACCAATAGTGCACTAAGGTCCCATTTTTCCACATCCTCCCCAGCACTTGTTGTTTGTTGATTTATTAGTAATAGCCATTTTGGCACATTTGAGGTAGTATCTCATTGTGGTTTTAATTAGAATCTCTCTGATGGCAACTGATGTTGAGCATTCATTTTACAGGTCTAAAACAAATATTTCAAAAATTTATATGGAATGAAAAAGGACCCTGAAGAACAACAAAGCTGGAGGAATCCTGGTACCTCATATGAAACTATACTACAAGCCCACCATAAACAAAACAGTCTGGCACTGGCATAAGAACAGACTCACAGATCAATGGAAAAGAATAGAGAGTCCAGAAATAAACCCAAGTCTTTATGGTCAATTAATATTTGAAAAAGGAGTCAAGAACATACAATGAAGTGAAGACAATCTCTTTAATAAATGGTGTTGAGAGAAATAGTCTAGTACATGAAAAAAAAAAGTAAAACTAGACCACCAACTTACACTGTACACCACAATAAACTCAAAATGGATAAAACACTTAAATATAAGTCATTATACCATAAAAAATCCTAGAGGAAAACATAGGCAGTAAAATTTCAGATACCTCACATCATGATATTTTTGCCAATATATCTCTTAGGGCAAGGGAAATAAAAGAAAAAATAAACAAATGGAATTATATCAAATTAAAAAGCTTCTGCATGGCTAAAGAAATCATCATCAAAATGAAAAAGAAACTGAGCATATGGGAGAAAATATTTACCAATAATGCATGAGACAAAGCTTTAATCTCCAAAATATGTAAAGAACTCATACGACTCAACACCAGAAAGACAAACAATCCAATTTAAAAATGGGCAAAGGACCTGAATAGATACTTCTCCACAGAGGACACACAGGTGACCCAGAAATGTATGAAAAACATAAAGACAATGTGGTATTGAGGTAAAGAGTAATAAATATATCAAGTGTATAACAGAAAGAGAATTGACATTTAATGTACTTTAATGAGGAAAGAATAGTCTTTTCAACAAACAGTGATATATCAACTTGATATCTTTTTGGGGTTGTAAGGAGTAAACCTTAACCCTACCTAATACTCTACAGAAATATTAGAGGAAGACAAATCATGTACATAAACACTAACAAAATAAAGAGCCCAGAACAAAACATAGGAAAGTCACCTATGAAACCTGGAGGTTGGTATAGGATTTCAGGACACAAAACAAAGCATAAGAAAAAAATGTGATAAATAAGATCTCATCAAAATTAAAAATTTATATTCCAAAATAGTATTAAATAATTTTTTAAATAAGCCAAAGACTAGAGGAAATATTCACAATAAATATTTCTAATAAAAGACTAATACCCAGAATATATAAAGAACTTCTACAAGTCAATAACAGAAAAAAATCAAATAGTTTTTGAATAGATGAGGTACTTGAAAAATTATTTTATGGAAATATGCTATATATCAATTGTCTGGTGGTTTCATTGATGTATACATTGCTAAAACTCAATAAACTGTATGCTTAAAACCTGTGCATTTTATTGCATTTAACTTTATTTTAATAAAATTGTTTGAAAATGAAAGGATAAAGGAAATGACCTTATAATCCTACAACTGTTAGAAATTATTTACATTTCTCTGTAGTTTCTTTCATACCTCATCCACATGCCTATAAATTACTTTCTAATATTATTATAGATAAATTTTTACTTTGTGTGCTGTTCACTTTCCATTAGTTGAGGAATAAAGAAAGACTTTTTTAGGTTTAACTCTTTATTTGGTAATGTTGTATTAGTATTTATATTGCTAATAATTATAGACACCATTTTTGGATGATCTCTTATTTTTCTTACCACGTGCAAAATAATTTGCACACATTATTTCATTTTAATTCTCAACTCATTCTTTAGGGGAAAAAATTCCCCAAAACAAGCAAAAAGCATATTGAATTTTGTTCTTTTTTATTTGAAGAATTAAAGTACTTAAAATTATGCTTTTGCCTCTGAAAAAGAAATATGCTCACTTTCTAATAAATTAGGATATACTATATTTTCATTGTCCTTATCTTCTTCATATTTATTGTTGTCTTTTTTCTGTCTTTTTTCTGGAAACTATAGAAAACTGTCTTCATGTGTATTAAATTCCAAGTAGAGGTGTATTGGCTAGAATTATTATCTGTAAACAACATAATCTAGTTTAGCTAGTTTTAGGGGGGAAAGGGTATATAAATAAATAAATCATATAAGTATTGCAGTGGATGAAGAAATGAGTGCTAATCTAAAATTTGAAGGAATGATTTGTACAAATTTATCATAGAACTGATCTGAGACTGCTTCCTCTCCTCTAATTAGAATGGTGTTGGTTTGGGATAAGGCTCTAGTGATACAGGGTGCATCTCAAAGCTGAAACCACCATTGCTGCCCATGATTGCATAATATAATCATAAAATTAATAATCTCCTCCTGTCTGACTTTCCTTAAATGGCTTTTTCCTAACATCAAAGTAAATGAGCTCCATATGTACATATATCTGATTGATATGACCTTAATCATAGATATGCACTCCAATGGAGAACATGCTGAATGGAATGGACATTCAGGGGTTTGTGTCCGTTCATTCATTCATTCATTCATTCATTCATTCATTCATTTCTACTCCTATTCAGTTAATTATATAAATTCAGGATACAGTAAAGATAACCCTTAAAATGTGCTGGTAAATTTCAAATGTTTTAAAGCATTTGCAAATGACAAGTCACAAATTCAGTGGAGGTAATTCTTTGTACTTTAACTTTCTTTTTTCTTTTCTATGTTAATGTATTATTTTAGAGAATCTGTACTGTTCAATTACCTAATTTCACATTTGTTGAGGTTTTATTTATGACTTATACATGAATGTCTTTTTAAATAGTTCATAACTATTGAGAACATTGCATATGACTTTTGTCAGATACGAAATTTGACAGGCATACTGACAGTCTATCAATCTTCTAAATCTGTCATTATTCTTCATAAAATAATATTCAAAATTTACTTTATCTCACTGATGACTTCCAGTAACTTTTCCTGGTATGTTTTTTATTGTTCATCAGCTGCCTGAAAATTCACTTCTCTCTTTACCCTACTTAGAGGCTATGGCTCATCTCTCTAATTTTATCCTTACATACCCTCTCAACTTCCTTGCAAATAATTTTATCCAATGTATTCACATGATAAAATGCAAAACATGGTTAAACTTATCTCTCCATTTAATTCTGGGATTGTACACAAGCAGCTGAATCTATCCAAAGCAATGCTAAAGCCAAGACAATAGATCTCTCTTTAAATCTATGTCCATAGACATCAAGTAAGCCCTCAATATTTTCAGTGATGGTTATGTTTTCTTTATCAATTCAGTCTCTCAGTCTGTACAAGAGCAATTTCATAAAATCTTGTCTTCAAACATCTCAGGAGATGATCTCAAATATGAGTATTTTACTGGGAAAATGGAAATATTTAGGAAAAAACTTCCTCATCTTAACTCTACCACATCCAGTGTCCTCCTGACTTCATGCCCACACACCTCTGTCTTCCCTCAGAGGGCGAGAGATGTGCACCTGACTCCTCTTTAATGACTGTCTATTCTCTCCCTCTGTTTAAAGGTTTGGTTCCAAAACATCTCTTTTTCTACCACTTTATCAAAAGCCTTTTTACTGGATCATTTACAAAACCATATAAACATATCTTTTTATTTCCAATCATATTATAAAACTTACTATCTCAATGTCACCGTCTAGCTAGTCAACAGTCCATTTCTTTGCTCCCTTTGAGGACAAGTCCTTCAGAGAGTTGGCTACTCCTCTTCCTTTCCTATACTTTGTCCTCAACCTAGTTGAGCTTTCATCCCAACTACATTATTAAACTATTTATACCAGAGATAGATATGCAGTAAAATTAATAAATTGTAAGTATCAAGGCCTGTGCTGTCATCAGCCCCTGTCAAGGCCTTGGGGGAAGGCCCTCACAATATTTTTATATGGTCACATGTTATGTTTTGTTTTTATCTGCGAAAGGAACATAAGGTAACAGCAGCTGGCCAGGATAACTCTCCATTGCACTCACTACATTGGTGTTGTCTAACCGAAGCCACTGTTACTTCTTAGCTGGACCGTTAAAGGAGCCTCATAATTAATCTCTGTCTTTCACTCTTATGTCTTCAATTAATTATCCACAGAAAAAGATCTTTTTGAAATATAAAGTAGCTGGTGTCTAACCTGTGAAAGGTTCTGAAAGACTAATGGGTTTTCCCAGTCATCCTTATTGGACCTTAGTCTCCAGTTATTCCTCTTCACTTTTCTTAATAAACCCAAATTGTCTAACCCATAGCTAGGAAACAAGAATCTTAGTCTTGCTCATTCTGTTGATACATCCTGCTCCATGGTTAACATAAATTTTCCCATACCTTCTAAGAATGCTAACAAAATTCTCAAAGAAACTGAACTTTGATCTTTTCCAATCTATTCTATAACATCTTTAAGCTCCATATTCACCCAGAACACATACATAAGAATTGTTCTCATATTGTAATATTTTATAAAAGCTGTGTTTAGGGTCTTTAGTTGGCTTACTTCTTTCATACTCTTTCATTTAATGCTCTTGAGGCTTCCTATAACACTAAGGGGAAAAAAAGTACACCTTACAAGGTTGCTCATGACCTTCCTTAAATTTATTTGCTGCTCATTGTGTTAGCTACTCGGGCCAACCTGTTCCTCAGATAAACGAAGATTGTTCTCCGTAATGGCCTTATCTTTGCTGTTTACTGTGTCTAGAAAATGCTTGCCTCACAGCGCTCATATATTTACATGGCTTGCTCGCTCACATATTTTTAGAACTTTTATCAAATGTCACCTCCAGGGAGAGACCATATCTTAGCAATCTGTTGTTAAAAATCTAAAATGAACAGAGACCAGCCTTGAAAATTCCCTGAGCAGATGAAATCAGTTTAGTCAGACAAATAAAGCTTAATATAGCTTATTTTGCAAGACTCACTTGGGTCATTTCTTGTTTATGCCTCTGGATATCATAAGAAAATCTTGAACTTTTTCCCAAAGTAGATAGGAGGTAACCATTGAAAATTTTAATATTATAACCAATCACTGTAAAAAAATAAATACTCACTGTTTTATCACAATATAAGCTGGTTTCTAAAAATACAGCATGGGGCAAATGTGGGTTTATAGTTATGAGTACACAAAACAGAATGTATTCTTGTATTATTATTTATTAATTATTGTATTGTTTTTCATACAAAAACCTATAAACCTATTTTGCCACATGCCATATACCCCTGAGCCTCATTTCATGTTTTGGTTTGAGTTTCCTGTTTGCAAACTGTTTTTTTGTTGTGTGCATAATAAACTCTTACTAATTACTACTTTGGTAATTAATTATACTTATTTCTGTTATTCCTGAGCCTTTGACACTATCTATGATAGCCTTCTACCAACCTTGCCTTGCCCTTGTCTGTCACTCATTCTATTACCCTTATATTGCTAATATAGTAGATAATAGTATATTCCTTTATTTTTACTAGTTGAATTATTTATTGTTTTTATTCTATTAACAGATGAGAACCATCAATTAAGAGATTTGCTTAGTCTTTTCATTAGCCACATTTTGTACTTTTATCATTTGCATTTCACAAATCAGTAAAAAGTTGTTAATCATTTAATATTAAAAACTTTATGGCACTTATTTATGCATTTGAATTGAGCCCTTTACCCAGAGTGGCTGCAATGATGAAGACATATAAACAATGACTTTCACTGCCCATTTGAAACAAGATATTCAGAACACGTGCAGAAAATGAGAGGGACTTTCAGACAGCTTCTATCTACCACACTAAGGTACGGCCCATTAATGATGTCTACACCCTAATCTGTAGGAACCTGTGACTATGTTACTTTACAAGGCAAAAGGGATTAAACAGAAGCAATTCAGTACATTGGTACCTGGTACTTTTTGTTAATTCATTCCAGAGCTTGTGATGAGTGCCGTAACAGACCAGTAACAAATGATGAAGCATTTTCTCTTACAGGGCGACCTCATGACTCATACAAGTTTTAGCAAGTGCACTGAGTCCAGAGCAAGCACCAAGTGCTGAAACATATTGTTTCTAGTCAAAATGTGATGAGCACAGGGTCTGATGAGTTCTAAAGCTGACGAGTACCAAGGTATGACTGTATTTGGGTGTTACATGAGAACATTGACACAGTTATTCCCACGTATGATACAGATGTGTCAAAGGCAGAGGGAGATGTAACAATGGTCATAGAAATCAGAGTAGAAGATTGGAAGATGTTACCATGCTGGCTTTGATGACGGAAGATGGAGCCTCAATCAGGGAATGCAGGAGACTTCTAAAGGCTGAAAAAGACAAAAGAACAGATTCTCCCCCAGAACTCACAGGAAAAACACAGCCATGCTAACATGTTGATTTTAGTCTTATAAAATCCATTTTCTGACTTAACAGAAATGTAAGAGAATAAACTAGGTTGTTATAAGACTCTAAGTTTACGGAAATTTCTTATAGCAGCAAGAGAAGACTAAAATAGATGCATAGCAGTTCTCATATGTGAAATGGCTCATTCCTTTTTAATGTATGCTATCTAGAATTTTGCTTTCCTCTGATGATATGGTGACTTCAATGTCCTTCTTTTCTCTCTAGTTTTCTTGGTCTATGTTGGTCCATCCATTCATTGTTGACTTCACTTTACGAGAGAGCTGTCTCTTGCAGAAGACAACCACTTTGCTTAAGAAAAGCCCATTTTTTTTTAAATTAGGGAGTTTAGTCCAATAATGATTGTACCTTGATTATATGTGTTTGGTCTAAGTTAACTCATTCTATATTATTATCTTTGTATTCACATTTTATCAATTTTTTAAATCTTTTTAATTCTACACATCTATATTTTCTTTACTCTGACCTTTCTCTTTTCTTATTTTATTCTGTATGCCATATTAGTCTCTGCTCTTGTAAACTGAGAAATCTTTAGTACCTCTGGGAGAATACTGAGAATCTCTTATTTATTCTATGAGTAATTATTTAAAAATCAGACATTAAAATTTTTCAGAGAACTTTTACATACATCATTTGATTCTCACAAAAATCCTGTAATGCAGGTAGGGAAGATCTCATTATCCCTATTCTATAGACTCTTAGAAGTCTTACTCCTCATTAAGCTCCTTTCCTTATCATCACCGCCTTCGCTCTCAACCAATTATCTCAAACCAGAACAGAGGAAACAATGGTATAATGATGTCCATGGAAAAACCTTCATTACTATGCTGTATTACCCTTTATAAACTTATATCTGTGTTTTAATTTGTTACTTTAAAATAACAGCTCTTGATGGTAGTGCTGATTCTGATGTGACTTTGGTTTGAAAAATGACAGAGAATATTACATAACCACAGTGAAAGGGTATCAGAAATGATGCTGAATAAGCCAGGATAAGCCAAAATAAGACCTAAGGTAAAGTTGCTAATGGTTAATTTTATCATAAAGTCATTTTAATTACGCTGACACATTCTCTGACACATAATGCTAATTGGACTTCTGTTCAACATATTTAGCCAGAAAAGAACACCAAGAGGAGTTTAAAGGTACATAACTTTAGATAAAATGTTTCAGCAACTTTTTTATACATCACTATATCTAAATTTTAAATATCAATACAATTGTAGAAAGATCAGTTTTCTAATTACTGGAGTCAGATCAATAATGTAAGTATTTATTTTTTCAATAGGGTAAAAAAGGAAATAAACAACACTTATTAGTGTCTATGAACGCTAGACATTGTACTAGGTACACATCTGTGTACATTCTCATTTAATTGTGTCACAGTCAGTCAGTTACTTTTATTTAGCTCAGTGTACTGTGGTGGAAAACACTTAAAAACGACCAAGAACAGAACACACAGCCAGCATGGTATTTCAAATGAACTTCGGCTTCCAGAACCAGGTTTATATAGAATACAGAAAACTGATATTAGATCTGTCTTATTTCAGTATTGAATTCAATTCTGAGAAATATAAACCTCCCTTAGAGTAATGGTTGTCAAAGTGTGGTCCCCCTGAATCAGCAGTGTCAGCATCACAAGGGAGCTTAGTAGAAAAGGATATTATTGTGTTCTGTCCTAGACCTACTAAATTCAGAACTTGTGTTTTGCAAGGTCTTTTAGTGCTTGTACATCTTCCTCAAGTTTGAGAAACACTGGTCTAGTCTATGTCTCTCTGCTTCACTTTCTTTTACCCTGCAAATGTTGTCTATCAGATCTCCCAAAGGGCAAAACCCCCATTACGTCAAGTTTTGTTTTGTTTGTTGGGATTTTTTGATGGGACGGATCCTAAGGTTTTTCTAGACCTTATTTTGACCTCAATATAGTACATCTGAATCTCATTCTTCCCATTGCACATTACTGAGTACCACATTTTCTCCTCCTGAGAGCTCCAGTTTATGAGTTAGTAGTGTTCGTTATATTTACCTTTGTGGTGTCTGAGAGAGTCAAGTGGGTAGTCAAGGGAAAGCTCAGCTGGATCTCTGATGATCATAATTGATTGGTATGATTCTTTCAACTTCTTTAAACATCTCATACCACGGATAAAAAACGTAGACTATTTTTTTGTTTGAGAAAGTGAGGATGTTGCACTTGGACTGGTATTATTTATCCAATGTCTGTGGGGTATTGAAAACTTTTTTAACAAAACTAATTGTAGCAAACATATGCTAATGTGACTTGCAATCATTTTTGCTTCCTGTTACTCATACCTTGGTGAAATTCTTTACCTGTTGGTTTGGACAGGAGCTGTGACTAGTCTCTAATCAATGGAATGAATATGACAAAGGTGAGAAGATGCCACTCTTCTAATTTTGTTTGTTATGTATGATTTTATCTTATCTCACTGGAGCTGGAAACACTCTTTGCTGGCTTAATGAAGTAAGAGGACATTTGAGAGTCCACGGGGCATGAAACTGTGGGCACCTAAAGGCAAACTCCAGCCAAGAACTAGCAAAAGGCTAGAAACTCAGTCATACAGCAGCAAGGAAATCAATTTGCCAGTAACTGAATGACTTTGGAAGTAGATGTTCCCTCATTTGAGCCTCTGGATGAGAATGAAGGCCAGCCAACATCTGCCTTAGAGACTGTGAGACCAACCCTGATCAAAAGGCCCAGCATGGCATGGCCAGACTCTTGATTCACTGAACCTTTCAGATAACATATCCAAGTTATTTTAAACTGCTAGGCTTGTGGTAATTTTATTACACAGCAACATAAATTAATACCCTATTCTCTAATTTTCAACCATTGTTTCACAACTTTACTTTTTCCTGTCAGCAACCTAAGAAGGGTAAAGGACAATGGAAAACTTGAGAATTTGGGAACAGAAAACATCTTGTTTCTCTTCTATGTTATCTTCTCTCTTCTAGGTTTTGCCAGAAATAATTATCTCTGAAAGATCATAATTATACTGAGTGTTTCTCTCCTATTTTCCTCACAGAATAGGAAAAACAAATCCCAAATCTTAGAAATGTCTCTGCCTGATGAACTCTGCAGTAACTGTGAAAGACTTCTTTTCCCTGAGGACTTTCAGATCTTTCTTCCTGGCTGCCTTATCATCTCCTCCGTCTGTTTTTCTCCAGATGTGAAGTATTTTTGAGATCATGTCTCACTTGTTTCTCTTCACTGCTTCTCGCCACAGCCTTCACAAGCTGAGACAGAAACAGAGATTTTATTATTGCTGTATTTTCTCTCTCTCCCTGGCCACCATTTTAAAAAAGTGGAATAAGTCTATGACCCTTACTTGGTTTCAGTAATGCAAGTATTTTTTGCTACTTTCCATCTTATTTTTTGTTCATTTTTTAGAAGGAATGATGTTTTTTTTAATATTTCATGTCTTGAAAATCCTCTTGCCCTCTGGCTTCCCTTTCCCTGAATCAATGGGCTTCAAAGCTGTGAGGGAAGGATGAAATGCCAGTTCAAGAAACAAAATAATTTCTCAATGTTATTTTTCATCTTTACTCCTTGCAAAGCAATAATTTTGAAAGCCAAGCTTGAGGTTTTTTATTATCTTTTTAAATATTTTACAAATTCCTTGAGCTACCATTAACCTATCGAGAGCAATGTTTATATATTACACAAATCCACTAACATGAGGAATCTAAAATAGTCAAACTCAGAGAAGCAGAGACTAGAATGGTGGTTGCCAGGGGATGGGCAAGGAAGGGAAACCAGGGAGCTGACCAGTGTGCATGAAGCCAGTTATGGAAGATGTGTGAAGTACAGAGATGTGCTATACACATAGCGCCTGTGTAACAGGGTTCAGAACTCAGGATGCCCAAGAATCTAGGAAAACCCCCACCAACCTGGCTTGGGGGATATGGAAAAGGGAGGATGACAATTAAGAGTTACTTTGCATTACTATGGCAACATGACCAACTTCATCGGTATGTTAAATAGCAGTGCCTGCCACTCAGGACCAAAAATATGGGTATAACTTTAACTAGTGACCTGGGGGAGCAGGGGCTTACAGTGTCTGTGAAAGCTTGGTGAAGGTTTCCCTGTGAGGCAGGAGGCAGTCAGGAAGGGGACTCCAAGAGTGCTGCAGGGCTTGGATGGAGAAAACATCCATACATGACAAAGACCCCCTAAGACCAGGTATTCCTGTTTACTGGGATAACTCTGAATCATGAAATGTGCCTGCGCACTACCCCTGATTCATTATAATAGCATTATAATAAAATAACATTATGGGACTCCCTTCTCCAGTAGCCAATCAAGAAAATCTTGGGAAACCACACATGCGCAGTAGCTTTGAAATGTAACTCTGTACCTGCGCAATAGAAGCCCGCCAAAGACTAGCCGGGAAGCTTCCGCCCTATAAGAAGAAAATCCGCCCAGCCCACGTGGTCAATCTCTGCTCAGAGTTGGCCCTCTCCCATGTTCTGTGGAGTGTACTATCGCTTAATAAATCTTCCCTCTTTCTTTATACTATAAACTCTGTGTGTTCGGCTCAATTCTTTGTCTCGATCACTAAGAACCTGGTTACCTGCGCCACCTGTGACACCTGCATCACGGTGAAATGCTTGCCAGGCCTGGGAACTACAGCTGAATGAATGTAAGATACCAGAGGGCTGGCAAAATGTAGCCAACTGTGGGAGAAGTTGGAAATTGGGTCAAGCTGGAAGCTCCGGGCAGGATTTAAACTAGGTGAAGCAGCCATTTGCTGTCCTGGGCATCTAGGTTGAAAGAGTGCCTTTTGAATTAAGAGCTGGATAACATGGTGATATGGATGCTGCTGCTGCTGGGAATTACAGAACCTCCCTACCCAAACCTGGATTATTGGGAGAAGCCAGCAATGCAGAACTGAGACCTGGGGAATGCTAAGCCACAGACATTTTTGTTTTGTTTCCTGAAAGACAGTACCTCTGACTGGCATATTCTGAAACTTTGCGTTTGGCAAAGGGAGACAGGAGTGTGTGTGTGCACTTGTGGGTATTTTAAAGGAAGTGGGACTGGGCAGCAGAAGTCCACCATTACCCTAAATCTGTATGACCTTTAAATAAACAATCCCTTTGCTTTTCACCCAATTCTGGCATTCTTGGTGGTGGGCAGCCGGGCCCACACATCTGTTTCAGAACTGCATAGGCTGCTTTTTGTAACAGCTGTAGTTAACAGTACTGTATTGCAGACTTAAAAATGTGTTAAGAGGATAGATCACCTGTTAAGTGTTCTTACTACAAAAAATGGGGGTCATAAGGAAATTTTAGAGGTAATAAATATGTATATTACCTTGATATGGTGATAGTTTCACAGGTACATGAATATTTTCAAACTCAACAAATTGTATAAAGTAAATATATGTAATTTTTATTTGTTAATTATACCTCAATAAAGTTGTTTTAAAAAACAAAGTTTATAATCTTAAATGTCATTTTTTTCCCATGAGACAGTGCTTCTCAAAGTGTAGCATCAATATCTCCCTGGAACTTGTTAGAAATAGAAAACCTTGAGCTACTTTCCAAAACTATTCAATAAGAAACTCTGAGGGAAGACCCAACAATCTGTTTCATCAAGCCCTCCAGGTGATTCTGCTGCACAGCAAAGATTAAGAACAGCTACTATGAAGATAGGTGGTGAAAAGTGAACATCAAAGTGTTAAATATTATTTACATCTAAGTGCTAATGTGATATAAAGGCAAAAATTCCACATCTTAACCCCCAGAGACCATGGAAAGAAGAAGTGAGGCATTGTAACTGGTGGAAATACCCAGATGTATGTGAGGACCCTGAAAATACTGAAGCCAGTATCCTATTGTTCACAGTATTGTCTAGAGTTTACATGGGAGTCAAGTCTTAAGAAAAGCCCCATATTTACTTAGCAAAGTGTTTAAAATGGTGCCAGAGCAATAGAGCATGTTTAGCGACAGAGATTGGTGGGATAGATCAGATGGGAGGATGGTGCTGCCTCTCTGCGGCTTGTGCACAGTATGCAAGGCACAGGTCTTTCACCCCCACCCACACAGGGATACAGAAATATGGAAAAGACAGTCAAGGACTTGTGGTTGGAAAGAGGAGGCTGCTATGTGTGGTTATTTCCCTGGAAAGAGATAATAAGAGATGAATAAACATATAGTCAATTGTCAATAGCATTGGACACCAGTATACACCCACAGGCCAGACAAGACCTGGCGAGTCACTAATGGGGTCACTGTGGGCAGGGGCTGCCGCCTAGTGGTAGAGCTACAGCAGCTCCCCTGGAAACCCACAGAGGAACGTAGAAATTGTATCTCCTCTTCCTTGCCAAGAGTCACTATGAAGACTCATTTCCACCACAACCAGAAACCAGTTTGTGAGAGAAGACAGGGAATAAAGATGGACTCTGTTGGAGAATTTCATTTCTATTTACCAAAAAGGGAAAGATTTCAAGTTAAAGGTATATTTAAACCAGTGTCACTGATTTATTGTTGAATGACAATTTTAAATACCTATTTTATAACTCCCTACCAGGGTATAGGAGAATACATCAAACATATGAATTATAGAAAATAATGCTACATTTTTAGTAACAATATAAACTTGAGCTAAATTTTCAATCTTGCCAGATTTTGTTCATTTGTAAGAACTAGAATTTTATATTCAACTTTCTTCTGCTGTCTTATACTGACCATTAGAATGCTTTAATTCATTCTGCCTTTCAAGGACAAAACATAAAGTTGATTTTTTTTTTAATTGTAGATGAAGTGTTTTTTAATCCTTGTCACATTTTATGCAATTGATTTAGTTTTAGTCTAACTGACAAACATAAAACTAACTAAAACTAGCTAAAACTATATACTCAGTTAATCAGATTATATTTATCAAATCACCTTAAAAATACATCACTGAAGAAAAATAACTTTTACTAAATCACATATTAAGTTGCAAATGTTTCCTCTGAATTTTTAGGGTAAAATATTCTCCTGCAAGCTACAGTGATGAACTGTAAGAACCTTAATTATTAAATCAGAAAAACAAAGACTGAAGGACACTGAATGGTCATGTTGTATCACTGAAACTGACAGTGATGTTGTAATTAGGGTTAATTAAAAGAAGATGCTCATCAGATATGGTTAGTAAATCCTGGAATGGGCTACGGAGACTGTTTAATCTCCTTCCTAAATATAGATGAAGCTGCTGTTTTTTTTCCACTTTGTTAGAAAAAAAGGAACAAGAATATGAAAAATTTTAAGTCAGAATTTGTATTCCTTCACTAGCCTTCAACTCAGAAGGCAAACCACCCGTTTCTTATTATGAAGCAATGAAATAATTCCACCAACTAACAGAGAGCATAAAGTATCAATACTTCTCAAAATACCAGCACCAGTTGAAGCCACAAAAATATTAAGTTGGGTACATGAAAATTTCCTCCCTTCTTTAAAACCCAGAAATAATAACAAGACAAAATTGAGTTGTCATAACCTGGAATGAGTTTCTTTGTTTGTACATTTTCCAATGTCCCTGTGGGATGAGCTGGCCACTCCATCCTACCCCGTGACACTCAGAGGAAGACATGGGCACACAGGGAAGTGACAGCAGGATGACATGACTCTCTCAGAAACAGCTGGGGTTGGGGCTACCAAGGATTTGCAGACCCTTCTGAAACCCAGATAGACCTCAGACCTTTCCAGGCTGCCAAAGGACTTCCCTGAGCAGGTGGAGGCCGGAAGGGAACTCCACTCACTCAGCCCTGGAGAAGGTAGCTTTGTCACACTGCTCCCAAGCAAGCTCAGAAAGGACTGCGTTATTAGCTGGAATGGCAACACTGACCTTCCCTAAACAGATGGAAAACCACTATGGTACCTAAATAGATTTATGAAAGTCTTTGACTCCCAAAATACACATCTTATTATTCATGCCAATAGTTGTTATAAAAGTTGTATGTACGCCACACTCATAGAATAAATACTCTCAACAAAGGAGACCAATTCCATAAATTCAAAATAAAAATGAATATCATCTGTTGTTCTGAGTACACTCTTACATTTATTACATTTATGATGTTTATGAATAATCCTTATGACTCAAAATGAGTGTGCTTTTTTATATCTCATGTAAGATCTATCTATCTATTTATCTATCTATCTAGCATCTATTTCTACCTCCATTGATAAGATCTTATTGTTTTAAATATACCTCATATAAACACACAAAAATCCTTCTCTTTTTGCTTGATTTTTTTGAGACAATGATCAAAATTGCAACATAAATGTTAATTTATCTATTTCTTCCCATATCTTTGATAGTTTCTTTCCTATATTTTGGAGGAAGCCTTTTAAATGCATTGCTGTAGTACTATCTTCATCATTTTTATTTTATTGATCACAAGTAAAGCTTTAATCTTGAATAAAATTTGTTATTCAGCTTCCTTTTCTAATCCTCTATCTTAATTTTTCCTAAATAATTTTCATTTAAAATCTATTCATTTAAGCTGCAATGTATTGGATCTCATGTATTGTCCAGTCTAAGAATATCTTCACTTTGGTAAAATTTAATCCACTTAACTTCTTGTGATTATTGTTGCATTAGAATATATCTGCCTTTTTAGTTCATGCTCTATATTTTGCAAATTTTAATTCTCTTTTTTCCTTCTTCACTGCCTTCAATTAAATACAATGAACAGCAATTGCAGAATTGATGAAATAATTCATTTCATCTCTATTCTTCTGATGTTTCCCCTAATTATCATACTTACATGTATTTGTCCTCTATTTTTAAATATTTATAATAGTTCCCTAGACAAAAACATCCCTTAGCATACTCTCACATCATTGTTTCCCTGCCCTTATTGATAGTTATGATATTTTAGTTCTGTATATGTATAAGAGCAGAGTGAGAGATTGGGGCATAGTTACTTACTACATTTCTTCTGATTGTTCTTAGGCCTTCTCCTTTCATCTGAAATACTGTATTTCAATGTTTCATTTTGAATACAATAAAACAGGTGTAATTATAAGATACAACTCATTTCCTTCAAAACATCATTTTAAAACACTTTTAAAATATTACTTTATTGTCTTCTTTCACTAGAGCTTTTATTAAGAAATTTTTTATTATTTTAATTACTCTTTTTTGTTCTCCATTTTTCATTTAGAAAATTTTAGCAAATCCATTTTCTATTGTACTGTTCTTCCATTTTGCTATAAAGTGTAAACATGTGAATTTTTTTCTAAGATGAAAAAATTCAGTCAATCTATGAATATTTTGCCCTTATTTCTTTCATATTTCTTTACATTTAGAAAATTCACGGCCATCGTTGGTTCAAATCTATCTTCCTTTTAATTTAATTTTTCTTATTATTGGATTCATATTTATAATTTTCTTTCCATGTATCATAACTTTTTATTTTTTTAATATTTTAATATTTTATTTATCTATGTTTAGAGAGGGGGGAAGGGAGGAAGAGAGAGAAGAAGAGAAACATTGATGTGACAGAAAAACATAGATTGATTGCCTCTCATAGGTGCCCTGATGAATACCCAGACCCATAACCCACACATGTGCCCTGATCAGAATTGAATCAGCAACCCACCAGTCAGCAGTCCCCTACACTTGTAGCATGGCTTCTCATTTTGACATTACAGCATACCATTTCAATCTTTAGTGATATTTCTTCTGCTATGTATTCATATGTGAGCTCTTTTAAACTACTGTAATATTTTTATTATATATTTTCAAGTATTTGATATTTTAATTACTTGGCTTGTGCTTTTTAGAAATTCTTATTCATTAATGCTTATTCATTAATCTTATTTCGTCTAGTATGAATAATGCTTCTTAGATTTCACAGTTTTCATTTCCATGCAAAACCCATGTTTCCCTGGCTCCAACTTGACCAGTTATGTACACTCAGGGAAAAGGGCTAAAATCTTAAGCATAACTATTAGGGTATTGAGTTGATATTAAACATAATGAGAATCACACTAGTGTTTTCCAAATGAATGTAATATGTGACCTTTCTATCAAAAGTGTATGGAAATTCCAGTTCTACATACATACATGCCAGTACTTGCTGGGACAACTTTGTTACATTTTACTTGTGTTTTGAATTTTTTTGTTTGTCAATTTGTTTTATTTTTATTTTTTTCAATAAATACCATTTTTAATGGCAATGTGTCATAAGTATTCTCTTTAAATGTTTTGGTTAGGTTTCAGTAGCCATTCTAAAAATGTACAATTATATCTCATGGTTTTAATTTGCATTTCCCTAATGACTAATGATGCTGAGCATCTTTTTATGTGCTTAATTGTCATCTGAATATGATCTCTGCTGTTTTCTTCAAATATTTTACTACTTTTAATGATTTGAACATTTTATTAAGTTTTGAGATTTCTTTACATTGCTTGTTACAACTCCTTTATCACATATAAGTAATGAAAATATTTTTTACCGGTTCAGGTTTGTGCCTTCATTCTCTTAACATTACCTTTTAAAGAGCAATGGTTTATAATTTTGATAAAACCCAATTCTATATTTTTTCTATCATGAGATCTATATTGGTTATTATGTAAAACAAATATTTAACTAACTCAAAGTTTCAAAGGTTTATCCCTATGTTTCTCCAAAAGTTTGAGAATTCCAGGAATTTTTTTTAGGTCTATGATTTTTTGAAATTAATTTTTATAGAGGTGAGTTATTAAAGCTTCTGTTTTAATTTTTCATGTGGATGTCCAAATGTCCCATTATCATTTGCCAAAAATAATATTTTTTCTTTATTTGACTTCTTTTGTATGTATATGAAAATCAATTAACTATTTTTGTGTGGTTATATTTCTACACTATTCTGTTTTGTTGCTATGTCATCGCTCCTTTAGCCAATACCTGTGTCTTGATTATTATAATTAGAGTCAGTCTTAACTTTGGGTAGTAAGAGTCTTCTATCTTTGTAATTATTTCAAAATAATCTAGATTATACTTATTCTTCTACTTTTCCACATTAATTTTGAACCGGCTTGCTGATTTCTATGAATAAATCATTTTTCAATTGCAATTGTGATAAATCTATAAATAATTTTGAGGAGAATTGATATTTTAACAATACTGATTTTTCCAACCCATAAACATGGTATACAAATATCTCCACATTGATTAAAGTAATTTTTGTTTTTTTACCAAAGTCATTTGTAAACTTTAGGATACATATCCAACATTTGTTAGATTTAATACTTAAGCATAATGTATGTGCTATTTTAAATGGTACTAATTTTCATTTCAGTTTCTAATGTTCATTTTTGGCACATATGAAAGAACTTACATTTTGCATATAAACTTTGTATCCTACAACTTTGCTAGAAAAATATTAGTTCTAATGTCTTTCTTGTAGATTCTTTGGGATATTTCTATGCAGTGAATTATGTTGACTATAAATACAGTTTTATTTCTTCTTTTCTATATTGTATGCATTATATACTTTTTACTGGTCCTATTGCACTTTGAACTTCCTATATATTCTTAAATCCATGTTGAAAACCATGTACCTGCTATTAAAGAGAAAACATTTAGTCTTTTAACATTAAACATAGCATTAATTATAGATTTTATAGATGCCCTTTACCAAATTAAGACATTTCATTCCTGTTTCTAGTTACTAAGAGTTTTTCTAGTTTCACTTGAAGAACTTGGCTTTATTTGAGTCTCTGTTTGCTGTTGATTAATAATATCACGGCTCCTGTTCACAGAGCTTATTTCCACATCCAGTTGCCCACAGAGCCATCAGAAAGAGCTCCCACGGAGGCTGAGAGAACTCCATTCATTTGTAACCCTGAAAATCGGCCCACCTCACACACAGTGTATTTTTATTATTGATGTCGCTGAACTCTGCAACACATAATTCAAATTGTTATATTTTTTCAGTATTCCATGGTTGCAGAGCATGATTTTACTCTTCAATGTGGCTAAAATCAGAAACTATTCTCTTTATTTTATAGGTTAAGAATCTAGTCTCTTTGGAGGAAAGTAAATTGAGTCTTCAAGAAGTTAAGAAATGTATAAAATTCAAATGAACCTGGTCTGAAAATCTATCTCTTTCTAGTAGTTCATGCATCATTATCTATATAGGTAGTAATGGGCATCAGGTTGGTGGCAGACATGGCTTAGATTTACAATAATTTAATTGCAGGTTCCTACAATACTTTAGACTTATATAAAGAATCAAAGTAAATATTTTACTAATTAAAGCATCTAGTCAATTTTTAATAATTAGTTTTTATCTGGTCCAATCATAATTGAATTAATTTTATGCAATATTAACACCAAAAATATACAGAAGACAAAATGAATGCAAGAAATAGTAAAATCTAAGAAAAGAGCAGAAACCTAGTTAAATATTGAACATTTCAACTATATATACTGATGCAGAAAGAAATCTTTCCAATGACCATCTCGGTTAGAGTGGGAAGTTAGTTAGATAGTAACAAAAGAAAAAAGAATCAGACATCTAATTAAGGTGGATTAACTGGGAAACAACAGCTTCACATAAACTCCAGATACCAGCTGTATCCTCCACCAAACAGAATCACCAAGTGGGCAGGAAAGAGCAGATCAGCTTTCTAATGTCCCCAGGGAACAACCAGCCCCTTCCCCCAAACTGGAGGGGAAGGATAATCAGTGAGGGGGAAATTCTTTTGCTGAGGCATGTGCAATAGGAGCCAAAATGGTGACCATGAAGGGGAAAAGTCTAGCCTGGGAAAATCTGATAAAAAGACCAGGTAAGATAAGGGCAAGAAGCCTCAGAAGATCCAGGAAAGAGATTGGATTGTTTGAAAGAAAGCCTTCTCTCTCCCAAGCCAAAGGAAATGCAATCAAATCTTAACAAAAGCCGGAGGTGCGCCCTCTCCCTCTCCCCCTCCCCTCCC
>PVIA01011864.1:0-41522 GCA_004024845.1 Tonatia bakeri
TTTTTTTTTTGGCAGTAGGCTACACTTATCCAGTTGGGTTCCTGCCAAGCTTAAAGTATTTACAGCTGTGTTTGCAAAATACTGTGCTATATTTTAACATTTAGTAAAAATAGTATCATTTAGTAAGAACTGCCCTGACCTTAAGACCCTTTTCCTGAGAAACTAATTCCTGAGAAAAACAATTAATAGAGCAAAAAGGAGACTTAAAAACATACACAATTAATATCATAAGAAGGCCAAAAGGAAATCATATCTCTATGAAACAAAATGGGCTCTTAAGAACAAAGATCTTAGAAATAAAAGAGTTGGTGCCAAAAAACAAATCAGGTGAAACACCAAACCCCAAAACAACTTGTCAGATAGACTGATTAGATGAATGAGCACAGCATTAGAGTTAAATAGTATTTAGAAGTTTGAGCTAAGAAATTCTCCCAGAGCATAGTGCAAAAGACAAAGAGATAAAAAGTATAAAAGAAAAAAGTAGGAGACATGAAAGACAGATCCAGGAGTTCTCATATCCACTCTGAAGAAGTTTCATGTGGATATAACAGAAAGAATTAAAAGAAATAAGCAAATAAATAATAACAGTAAATACCTCCAGAACTGAAAATAGATGTAAGTCCTCAAAATGAGAGTCTGCAAAGTGTTGGACAGAATAAAGACACATCATATTGAACTTTCAGAATATCATGAATAAAAAAAAAAAAATTAAAACTTCTACAAAACAAATTTTATGGAAAAAATAAACTGTTCATTTTAAAATGGTTAATTTTACACCCATTCACCTCAATTTTTAAAAATGTTGCATGAAAAAAGAAACTAGTCCAGCTTAGAACTCAAACAATTATACACAGCTGCTTTAAAAAAAAAAAAATGTTTTTAGAGAGGGGATGGCTAGGACAAAGAGCAGAGAAACACAGACATGTGAGAGAAACACTGATTGGTTGCCCCCTGCATGTACCCCAACTGGGGAATGAACCCGCCACCCAGGCATGTGCCCTGACTGGGAATCATACAGATAACCCTTCACTTTGTGGGATGACACTCAATCAACTGAGCCACACTAATCAGGGCTACAAGTGCTTTTCTTGGAGGCAACCATTGTACTTCGGTGTGCAGAAGTACTTTATGCATTATTCAACATAAGAATATTAAGAGATGTGTACTTCAGTGCCAAGATGTAATACAAATAATAAATTTAAAAATAATATGCAAGCCAAATTTCAGGTGACAAAAAAAAGAGGTTGTGGGGACTTCCAGTCAAGATAGACAGGTGTAGTTAAGCACGGCTCACCTCCTCACGCAAGCACATCAAAAATACAACTAAACTATAGGACAGCTATCACTCAGAACAGTCAGAAATCGAGCTTCATGGACGTCTGACAACTACAGAATTAAAGAAGCCATACCCATCCACACTGGTACAAGGAGCTTCATCATTAAAATGCCAAAGCTTGATCAACTAATGAGAATTCTGGCTAAGATGGAGGCGTAGGTAGAAACACTCTGCTTCCTCACCCAACCAAAAGGAGGATAACAACCAATCTGAAATCAATAAACAAGCAAAAGTGCCAGAAAATCAAATTGCATGGAACTCCAACAACAAAAGAACTAAAGAAAAAAATTAACCAGAACAACCAGACCAGTAAGAGGTAGACCACTCTGGCCAACTAAAAAACAAAACAAAACAAAACACCGGCGATGTGGTGGACCTTGGGGGCAGGGCTGGCTGCTAAACTTGATGGGCTGTGTGGGAGGGGCTGACTTGGGGGAAGTCAGAGGTGGCTGTGGGCTACTGTGCTTGCGGCCGTAGGAGAAACTCCCAATCTCATGTTCAGGAAGGAAACCAGGACTCAAAGCAATGATTTGGAACAAAAGGAAAAAACAAACATCCATCCAGAACAAAAAGAAGAAGTAAGAATTCAAAAAAGTGAAGAGACTTTTACAAACCTCTGGGACACCCTGAAATGTTTCAATATCCAAATTATAGGGGCACCAGAAGGAGAAGAGAAAGACCAAGAAATTGAAAACTTATTTGAACAAATAATGAAGGAAAAGTTCCCCAATTTGGTGAAGGAAATAGACTTCCAGGAAGTCTAGGAAGCCCAGAGAATCCCTTCTTTGGACCCAAAGAGGGACACATCAAGACACATCATTATCAAGTTACCTAAGATTAAATATAAAGACAGAATCCTAAAAGAAGCCAGAGGAAAGGATAGAGTTACCTACAAAGGAGCTCCCATTAGACTATCAGCTGACTTCTCAGATGAAACCTTGAGGCAAGAAGGCGCTGGAAAGAAGTATTCCAAGTCATGAAAGGCAAGGACCTACATCCAAGATTACTCTATCCAGCAAAGCTATCATTTAGAATGGAAGGGCAGATAAAGTGCTTCCCAGATAAGGTCAAGTTAAAGGAGTTCATCATCACCAAGCCCTTATTACATGAAATGTTAAAGGGACTAACCTAAGAAAAAGAAGATAAAAAATATGAACAGTAAAATGACAACAAACTCACAACTATCAACAAATGAACCCAAAAGAAAAGAAAAACAACCAAAAAACTAAGCAAACAACCAGAGCAGGGACAGAATCAGAGAAATGGACATCACATGGAGGGATTTCAGTGTGGAGGGGAAAGGGAGGAATACGGGGAAAAAGATACAGGGAAGAAGAAGCATGGTTAGTAGGCATAAGGTAGACAGTGAGATAAAAAATGACGTAGGAAACAGAAGACTCAAAAAACTTATATGTACAACCATGGATGTGAACTAAGGGGGAGGGAATGCTGGAGGGTTGGCGGAGGGGGTACAGAGGGGACAAAATTGGGAAAAGTTGGGGGAAAAATAGCATAATCAATAAAAAACATAAACATAAAAATAAATAATTAAATAAACAAACAAAATGCCAAAGCTTAAAGGTAAAGATAGAATCTTAAAAGCATCAAGAGAAAAGCAGTTAGTTACCTACAGGGGAATTCCTATAGGACTTCCAGCTGATTTCTCAAAAGAAACTTTGCAGGCTAGAAGGGATTGGCAAGAAATATTCAAAGTCAACAGAAGCAGGAACCTACAGCCTAGATTGCTCTACCCAGCAAAGTTACCATTTAGAATCTAAGGGCAGATAAAAGCTTTCCAGACAAGAAAAAAAGTAAAGGAGTTTATCATCATCAAACCATTAACATATGAAATGTTAAAGGATTTAATAAAATGATCAAATCTACAAATAATAAAATGGCAAAAATACTCATCTATCAACAATTGAATCTAAAGAACAAACTAAGCAAACAAAAGAACAAAGACTAACGTTAAAGGGACTAACCTAAGAAAATCATGGATATGGAGAGCATTATGACGGTTGCTAAATGGGAGGAGGGTGTGGGGAATGGATGAAAAAGTGAGGGGATGAAGAAGTACAAATAGGCAGTAACAAAATAACCACAGGGATGTAAAATACAGTACAGGACATGGAGTAGCCAAACAACTTAAACGCATGACCCATGGACATGAACAAAGTATAAGGACGGCTGAGGGAGTAGGGGCTGCCGAGTGTAGGTGGGTCAAGGGGGAAAATCAGGACAACTGTTAATAGCATAATCAATAAAATACAATTTTTTAAAATTGTTTCTGAATCTACATCTAAGAGAATAAAGAGTCAACTTCTACAAAGTCTAATCTCATATTTTAAAAAGAAAATACACCAAAAAAAAAAAAAAGACTAGTAAAAACAAGACAAATTTTTAATGTGGCAGAATTCCATGTATTTTTTCTTTTGTCTAAAACTTTTATTAACAAGGAAAAAAATCCAGTTAATAAATTATATTCACTTTTTAAAATCTTGTCTTCTGACCTAATGAAAGTAGCTTGAACAATGAGACATGAATTTATAAGTTTTACTTACCATGGCTGTTTACCTAAGCAATTAAAAGTAGTACTGAATTATTTACAATGATCATGAAAACCAAGGCTGTACATATGTCTATAATGTAGGCCAGAAAACCAAGAAATTAAAGTTATGGGCTATCAGTGGAAGATCAATATTTGAATTTGATTAGCCCTCACAATAAGAAAACAAGTTCCCATTGTTGAAAAACTTTTTATAGCCACCTTCTACAGGGTAAATGCTGATTCTGGTTCATGATCTGAAATATCACTGATTATGGCAGATTTTTGTCACACCCAAGTGTTAACTATTTATAATAAAAAATAAGTATTTGGTCTCTGTTCCTCGCTCCTTGTACACAGCTCCTAAAACCCTTGAAATCTCCAGAGTGATGAGTGTCTTTTATATGCTAATGAGTTGGCCTGTGGCTGGGGACCATCTAATAGCTTCAGGATAGAAGCTAGTTACAAGAAAGACCAAGGCATGATTAGAGGGTTGGAATTCTCAGCTTCACCAACTACCAGAGCTCTGTGGAGGGAAAGAGAGCTAGAAATAGAGTTAATGACCATCAATGGCCAGTCATTTAATCAATTTTGCGTTTATAAGGAAATCTCTGTAATAATCCCCAAAGCGAGGGGGTTCAGAGAGCTTTCAGGATGATGAACACATGATGAACACATGATGAACACATGAAGATGTTCAGAGGATGTAGCATTCCATAACAGTCTCTTCTCCAAATACTTTGCTCTGTGTGTCTCTCTTATATTTGGCTGTTCCTGAGTTATATCTTATAATGAACTGGCAAAGTCAAGTAGTTTCCTGAGTTCTGAGTCATTCTAGCAAATTATTAAACCTGAAGAAGAGGTTTGTGAGAATCCCCAATTAATAGTTGGTTGGTCTGAAGTACAGATGACCTGATACTACTGGCATCTGAAACATGGGCAGTCTTATGGGACTAACCCCTTTAAAATATGAACTGTAGGTAGTTAGTGTCAGAATTGAATTGTTGGGCTGCCAGTTGGTGTATGGAGAGAGTCAGAGAACCAGCTGGTATTGGAAAATGCTTTGGAGCCACCATTCAAAGGTTAGTCTATACAATGTAGTACTCAAATTGAAAAGTAAACTTAGGGAAATGAGATACATTAGTACATTACAATCACAATTATATTGAAACAGTAAGAGAAAGAAATGTAACAAGCTGTTTAAAAGTAAATGTCTTTGATAGCAAAGGTGATTTTCCTCAGTTTTTACTTTTTCATTTTCCTAATACATCTAAAATGAATATACACTTTCCTGTGAGAAAAAAATCAAACCTATCTTTTGGATTAATGTTTTAATAATGTAATTCTTGAGAAGTTATATGTATTGCTTTAAGAAGTTTGTCTATGAAATTACTACTAAAACTAGCTCTTAGCCCATATTTAATATGCAAAATCTAAATTAAAGATGTTAATAAAGATTGTAGCTATGCCATGGTTCTGATATATTCTAAAGAAGCATTTGTCTTTTCTTTTTTACTTTATTTTTGTTTACACTATTATAGATGTCCTCATTACCCCCTCTCTGCTCACTCCCCCATCTGTCTTGATGCTATTAAATAAATTGACACTTCTAATGAGATTTAAAAACTGAAATATCTTAGGCAATGGAAAAGAATTAATGGAAATTAGGCATTATTTGCTCTGGCTGGCATGGCTCAGTTGGTTGGGGGTCATCCTGCAAAGGGAAAGGTTGCCAGTTTGATTCTGGGTCAGGGCACAAGCCTGGGTTTCAGGCCCAGTCCCTGGCTGGGATGTGTGCCAGAGGCAACCCATCAATTTTTCTCCCACACATCGATGTTTCTCTCCCTCTCTTTGTCCCTCCCTTCCACTCTCTCTAAAAATAAATTAAAAAGATAAATGAAGCGATATTGAATACTGAATCAAGCTATATTTTGACATGAAAGTCTAACTTGAGACAAATTTTTATACGTGAAAGCCAAATGAAAATGTATCGTTGACCTAGTTGCCCAATAAAAGATAAACTTTTCTTCCTTAAGAATTTTTAAAATTTTGTAACCCAAGTAACTTTACTATGAAAAAATGTTTTTTAATTTACTTCTCAGGACTCCCTCTAGTTTACTATTTCTAATTTGAATTTTAATTGTTTATATTATAGTTTGACATAAAAAAAAGTTTAATCTAGGTTTGTTTATGAAATCTGTTGTTTACCTATTTTTCTTGTATTCCTCTATCCTGATAGTTGGCTCAGTAAGATAAAATCATAGAACTATAAAAACTAGAGCCAAAAGGGGTTATAGTGATTGCTAGTTTTCCTACCAGAAATCTTTTTTTAAAAAAATTTCTGAACTCTACTTGCTAAGTAGCATGTCTTCAAGTTAAAAAAACAAAACAAAACAAAACAAAACCATACAACTGTCCATGAAACTTGCTCAGTAAGAGACAACTAGTATACAAAGATTCGGTATATTTCTAGTCAAAGATATTTGATGTTTTAGTCTCATCTTTATAAAAAGTACACAATTTCTATTGGGCATTTTGAAAAATAAAAATAACTTACAAGTACTCTCCCTTATCTAGTACACCCCAGGGATCAAGAGAGCCTTGAATGATCCATTTGGTCCAACTTCCTCATTTCATACATGTTATGTTAATAACATGTTTCATATTATGTTAACAAAGTAATCTGATAAGTATAGACAATTTAAATGAAATGAAATGGAACGTCAAGAGGACTATTTCCACCAGTGATAAAATTAAGAAATGCTTCACACTATACACATTATAATTTTCTTTAAGTCTTTTTTTTTATTTAGAGATTTTTCTGGTAAGGAGAAATACCATAGGAAAGCAATTTCACTGGCAGTGAGGTATGTATATACTCTACCAAAATACTCCTTATTTTAATGTTTTTAACTTTATTTACATACAAAAAAGTATCAATGCATATCCTTGCTTCAACTATAGTATTAGCCATACTACATGAAATAAAATAAAATGGTGCTTGCATACAAAAACTGTTATTTGTAAAGGAATCTGATTTCAGATTAAATGAACTAATTTGTTTTTGGAAAAAGTATAAAAGAATAATCACAATTTATCATGACCAAGACATCTGCACCATGTTTCCCATTCCCACAGCACGTTTATTTCAGCAATTCCGTTACGGCGGTTCTTAGCATACGCATAGTGTTACACGGTTTCCGTACATATAATCACATCCAAAACAAGTCCTAAGATTTAAATTGTAAACATTCTCATCATATGTAGAAATATTTCAATTGGTGTATTAAGTTTTGCTACTGATCAATTTGGAAGAGAATATAAATGAGAAAGCCTATTCTAAATTGTGTAGTTGTTTATTAATTACATTTCTACAATGTTAAATAAAGTAAGAGGCAAACCTGTCCTGTAAGCATGTCAGATTTTAGGTAAAACATTAAAAGGAAACAAATCTGTTAACAAAAGGATGCCTTGCAATAAAGAACATTAGATTTTTAAAATCTATTATGATACAAAATGTAAAGGGTAAATAGCATCTTTGTTGACAAAATAGGAGGTAGCATGGATGCACCACTTTATTGTCTGAGAAATGCAATTGGAGTAAAGAATATTTCCTTACCACAAATAATTTCCAGGACTATGTACATATTTCTTTTAGAAATACTTGTTTAAACAAATCTCCCTCCACTTTTTAGTATAAAAAAAACCTTTCAATGTGATTTAAAAAAAAACACTTACACATCTAGATAGAATAGTACTCTGCCCTATTTGAGTGAACAGTCGCAATCTATGAAGTACATGATATTTAATGCCCTAAGTTGAGTAAATTTAGTTAGCAGTTCCAGGTATTATACAAAACACTAATTACATACAAACAAAATATAGTATCTTATTTTTCAATGCAAGTCTTACGGGAAATAAACAGAACCTTGATTCTGGTAACACTGCAGAAAACATAATTTTCCAGTAAGTCTGTCTTTTTTCTCCATGTGCAACAGTTTATGAATGACTGCTTACATGTATTGATCTCCTACTGAGTGAAGAGTTAACTGACAAAACCCAGTAAAACTTAAAACATCTCTTCCATCCTATAAAATATATAGACTACTTACTGTTTGAAGTACTCAATTTGTTCTGATGTCACTGTAATTCACTTTCCCCTGTTTTCCTGCTTTAGTATTTATAAATGGATAATTTAATGTGGCTTTAAAAAAGGACAAAGAATTTCAAATTTACATCCAATTCGTATTTTCTATTTAAAAGGTTTCCTTGTTCTATGAAGCTGCTTCTGCCATTAGTAGAGAAAATGAAGTTTCTGTAATGGAGGCAGGCTTTTTAAATAGTGACGTGACTTCCACCATGCCAGCTCCAGTCCGTGGAAGATTAGCGTTTACGATGTGTCGTTGTAAGTGCTTAATCCAGTCTTCCTGAACGGACAATGGTCCACGAAAGACTAAACCACAAAACCTGCAGACAAAGTTGATGACAGTTGTCTTAACAGGACCAATTCCCTTTACCTAAAACCAATTCCCATAAAATCCATCAACAAAATTAAACTTTACAATATATTGGAGAAACTTCTTAACAGTAGTTTCTAAATACATATAAAGCCAAAACGATTTAATGTAATATCAAAACTGCCAAATCATACATTTAACAGCTATAATGACTCCAGTAATATTTGTAGAAATGGGAACATGATTATTTGGTTAATATTAAATAAAAGGTTTTAACACCTACACTTAAAACAACTATATTTCCAAAATGTATCAGTCTTTTTAAAGGACCCTTACTCAATTCAGAATTCCTTAAACTGCCTGAGGGTGAATATGGAGGGGAGGTGTGGATAAATTGTGTAGCTACACTTAGAAGTGTATCTTCCTACTATGCAGAAACTAAATGTGTTCCCAAAGCAGAAACTAAAGACAATTTAAAAAAAAAATCAAACAAAGCAAATAAAAAAGATACTTTTATAATTCACACAGACTCTTATCTAATACAAAAAAGTTGATCCATCAGTTAATGAGGTACAGCATTTATGAACTAAGATTTTAAGCTTGTCTCCAAAAGTTCATTCATAATTTAACTGTGGATATTGCACCTTCTGCCACAAATTAAAAGTCCCTAATAAAATAGCTAATATCTCTCAGTGCAAAATCTGAAGAGACTAAGTAGATCTGGTGATAGAACAGACACACATACCTGCATCTGAGAATGTAAACCTCATCAGCACCATGAGGTAATGTTAGCATTTTCTTCTTGCTTCCGGATCTTGACCTTGATTTCTTTTGCTTACAATCTAAGGCTAAAAAAAGGGAAAAAGAGAAAGACTGAACATTTCTTATATATTCCAAAATATACAAAAACACATACACAGACATACATGTATTTCTAGAAAGGTCAGACCATCTAAATCAAGTTAGAAAAATCCGTATTAATTTGTATTCTCTAAAGCATGCACTGATTTGCAGCTGGTTCTCTTAATAGTAGTAACATATCTACATACACTCCTCCTGTACTGCTTTTTCAAATATTGCTTTACCATACCAAACCAGAAATGTAACTAAATAACTTAAAATTATTAAACTGGTCAATTATTACAGTAATAATACTAATCTTTTCTCTTAAGATCATATATACATTTAACATCTGGTTAAATCTTCTTTATTTCCAGGAAACTTATAACCTTTTAGTTAAGTTTCTACTTGATCTCTACTCCATTAGGTAGATCTTATAGATTTTAAAAACTTAGTAAAGCAACAACAATGTAATAAGAACTTCAATAAAAGAACTTTATTTATAGCAATTCACTCTTAATTCTGTAATAAAGAGCTCTTAAGATTATTATGATAGCCCTACATTTGAAAGGCAAAAAAATCTCAATTTTCAGTTTTTAAACTCAATCTATATGACATGTACAATCACATATGTTTTATTTTCTGGAAAATAAATATAAATTCAGATTATTTCATGTAAGTTTACAAACAGACTGGGAATTTAATGTTAACTATTCTTTACATGTTTCCATTTTACATTTTCTTGCATAACTATTTAAAAAATGTAATTAAAAAGGAAAAACACGATTTTATATTAAAGTAAATCAAAATTATAGTGCTAATTGTTCTTGAAAATTTGCTATTGCTTTTCCTTCAATTATTTCACAAAATATAACCTAATAAAGAAAAAAAGATGTTTTTATAGGTAGGAACAGACAATACACTCTGTTTGTCTTTAAACACAACTACACCATGCCTCTCCACAAAGTAATGAGACTATTACAGGGTGCTACTGGTCAGTTAGCAGGAAGAGAAGGTAAGAGTTTGTAACTAGGGATCCAAGCGGGAGGAAAACATATGTCACAGAAGAGGTACACAAATGGCTTTTCTTTGGTTAACCTGCCATGTGAAATCCCCTGGAAAAATTTTAGGTGAAAGAGAATAGAAACTGGCTGTTCAATGATTCTGTGCAATGAGTTGTTCAAAGTCTAGATTCCAAAAGAACAGATGCTACAATTACAAAATGAGTAAACATACAATGCCTTACAATAGTCAAGTGGCCAGTGCTAATGAAAATATAAAACCATGAGAAGCCTAAATCTCACTCAAGCCACTGGTTTTTGCTTCCTGTTATCTGCCTCTTTAAAGGTAAAATCTAGGGTCCACGGTCTCTCTCTGCTTAACCTCAGAAGAAGAATCTCATAAGTTAAGAACTACATACAGAAAGTAAAGTAAATATTAAAGAATGGCTAATTCAAAGCTTCAACAAAAACCTGGAGTAGAAAAATCGTGTAAGGTTCTCATTACTTACGTCAGTCAAGAAAGAGCCTGGCACATAATAGGAACTCAAGTACCATACTTCCAAAGCAAAAAACAAAAAAACAAAAAACAAGGGAAAACCCAGTAATTTAACCTCTGACATTTACAGTGCATATAAGTAAAAATTTGTTCTATCAACATGTAATATAATTTAACAGTCATGTAGAATACCTGTGCGTAACTTTTTAAATGAATATGTTGCTAACATCACACTTAAATTCTGCACTAATCAGTCTAACTTACGTGTAGAAAGTTCTTCATAACTAGTAGGAAGAGTGAGGTATTATGTACTTTGTAATCAACACTTTTTTCCTAGTTGCACTGGTGAGCAATGTGAAATTAAGTGAATTTGAAAGCAATTGATACATTAGAAGTAAAGATTTTAGGACACCCAAAAGCTAGATGTCAGCTACCCTTTATAAATCCTTTTTATAAGGTAAACCACACACAATCCCTGTTTCTGTTAAATAGAACAGGGCAGGTATTTGGTATATCATGAGATTACAGGTAGAATCTTACTTTCATGAGCTTGCTGGTTGTCAAAATTGCCACTGTATTCAAATTCCCTTTAAAATGTAAATAAATTACTGTAGGATAGAAATAGAATACATTATAGCAATCCTTTAAAACACTGTCCACAGAATGCTAATTGTTAGGTGTATAAAACAAACTGAGGGAGAAGGGCAGAGGGAGATGAGGAAGTATGCAAAAGAATGTTTTATCAGTTATAAAGTATTCACAGTACATTCAGATGCTGTGGTACTTTCAAAATGAACTGGACATGTTTATTCTGAAGTAAAAACATTTTTTGACTCTAACAGAGGAAAAAAAGAACTTTTCTAACTTTTGATGTTATATGGATTCTAGACATCCTGAATTTTAGGCTATTTTATGAATAATCAGCTCTAAATTTTAAATAAGCATGCCACGGATTTTGTAGTAATTAATACTTGAAGGTATTATGACCTTGGAAAATGGGACAACTCTGCCAGCATATGATTATCTCCAGTTAAGGAGGATTCCATTTAAGTTTAGAGAACCACATACCTTGGGCATCCTTGGAAACTTGTCCATAAAGTAAGGATATTAAAAACCTGGGATCTCTGGTAATTACATGTATATATTTCTGCATCTTACTATTTCCATGATCATTTCAAAATGTTTTAGCCCCTGAAATGTCACTTATTTAATTAGAGAGTAAAACATGAATACATTTTACAAGAATAATTGTTTCTAACACCAACATCCAACCTTTACCCTTGCAATATTGCCTAAACAATTCAGAAAAATCTGTAAAAAATAAGTAACATACCATTAATATGCACACAAATGGGACAATAATATGGTATCCTCTACATGAAAAAGATGCTTCACACAAAATGTTCCATTAAATGAAAAGGATGATGTACAAACATAGCCATTACACAAATGTTCTCATTTAACACGCTTTATTATACATGGAGAGAAAAGCAGTTTTATTCTGGACTATACCAGGAGTCACTAGAACATTTTTTAAAAAGACTATCACTAATACACTCAGTTTTAGTATTTGTGATAAAAACAGTCAAAGGTTTAACAAAATTGTATACATTGATAATCTGCCAAATAGATAATTTTGTACAAAGCCTTTATTTGCACTTGTTAGTGTATAAAACCAAAACATATATACTTTTTTCTGTACAAAGTATTTTAAATCTAACATTGTTTCTATACTGAAATTTACAAAAAAATACTAGATTAGTTTTAAAATATTTTAATTTTCTTCTCAAGGATAATTGTTTCTTTGGAAAGGAACAAACCCAGTCGCTCGAACATTCCCGAGGTTCCTATTCAGGGTGGCAGAAATGTTTAAGTGATTAGTTTTAATTAGGAGACTGTAAAGATTTATTAAGGATCTAAATGGTTACTGGCAATATTTTACATGTAGAGAAAATGAATTGAGCTATATGGTCATATACACAAAGTTTTAGAATATACCTTTCAGTAAAATAGCTATTTTGATCAAATAGGAATGAGAAAGAAAAGTGACTTGTGAGTCCTCAAACAAAAAAAAAACACACCATATTTCTATGCTACAAAATAAAACAACAACAACAACAAGACATATGTGGTGTAAAGCACTAAATTGGATCAGTGAAAAGCAAAATTAATAATAATACAATAAATTCAAAACTTTTTCTAAAACATTATTTTGTCTTATACATAGAAGAAAAAGAATTTACTTTGGGTTATAACATCATTAAATAAGTCCTTTTGCCTGTTCTACCTTTCTGCCCATTATATACAATAACTGTTTCAATAAATTTCATTTTCTTTTTAATTTACTACACAAATGACCTCAGAGAATGAGGATTTCTTAAAAACATCTATGGTAAAAAAAAGCTTATCATAACTAAATTAACATTCACCACCAAATATTCTTATTCACAATCATTCTCTTCTGCCCATTTAGTTATAAGCTCCCATTTCATCTGTTTTATTCTTAACAGATGGTTGGCATCTCTGGGGTGAAGCAGAACTTAATGGCCAGGTTTTTTATATCTCATATGTATATATGTATGTATATATATGATATGTATATATATATTTATATATAAAGCAAATGTGTGTGTATCTCCAAAATAAGAGGCATGAAATGGCCTTACGAGAGGGAAGAAAATTTCTTCATCTAGTAGGACTGTATAAGGTAGGCAGGTAATAGATGCTATGAATTCATTCAGGAAGAAAGTAGGGAGAAAAATGACATGAATAAGTAAGCCATCATTCCACTATCATTAAAAAGCTGGTGGTGGAGGTGATAGTGGCAGTGGTGAGGAGGAAGGAGGATGATGCATAAGCCCCAAGAGGTACACAGTATGATGTGGATAAATAAACAAATCCAGTTGGTGCCATTAATTGTTCAAGGTTCATAAGCCCCGAACATGAAAAGACTGCAAACAGCATTTTCTTTCCCTCAGCCTCAACCGAAAAAGCATGAATTTCAGTGGGGTGGGGGAGTTAACACAGGGATGGGGGAAAAGCCATTTGTTGAAAATTGAAATTCTTATTTCTTCAGTGTACACTTCTGTCCTTGCATAAAGTGCCTAAAAAGAAATAGTTGACGGGGTGTACGTCGCATTGGGTCCTACACTTCATTTAATGCCACACTGTCTCAATCTGAAATTCTTAATAATTTTTGAACACAAGGAGCTGTATTTTCACTTTGCACTGGACCTTGCAAATTATGTTGACAATTCTGGGTACTGAGTACCCACCACACTTAATGAGAAAGGAAACTAGGTCTTAGTTCCACCTCTTCCTCTCTCAACCCATTAAAAAAATTCTACTAGCCCAGATGGGTTGCTGGTTTGATTCCTGGTCAGGGCACAAACCTGGGTTGCAGGTTCAGTCTCTGGTCAGGGTACTTACTACAGGGCAACCAATCAATGTTTGTCTCTCTGCCTCCTTTCCCTCTCTAAAAATAAAGAAATAAAATCTTAAAAAAAAACCCATTAGGAACAATTATTAAATCCCACTCTCCTACAGTCCATTAAAGTTAGAAACAACTTCCTTACTCCCAATACCAAATCTTTGCCTCTAACCACACACTGCCATAATCAAACCAGTCATTATTCCCAAGGTGTATATGTAAAGCAGTTTAAGTGGTTTATTGTTACAAAAAGCAATGTTCCCTTCCAATCAAAATTACGCACATATATAAATAGATCCACAATTAGCAACCTCAGAAGTGTATTTTTTGCTGTTTTTTTACCTTGATATTTCACTCCAAAAATTGGATATATTTTCAGTACCCCAAGTTACTTTGATCGATTTTTAGAGCCTGCATTATCAGTAACTTAAAAAAATTCATTAACCCTAGAATCACAGAGCAATAACGTAAAAATTAATTAGATTCTGCACGGCTTAACATTTTACCTGGAATAAGATGAATATAAAATATTTGAATGCCTTAAGTCTGAGGTTTATGGCTGAACAATATTAGTCTAGAAGAGACAGGTAGCTTGAGTTTGCCCTATAAAGTAGGAGGTTGTATTAAGTGTAGCAACAGCCTTATATGTTTGGTTCAGAGAAAGAGTAAAACAAATGAAAGCAGCCTTTATTTAAACTTGGGTCTCCTTGGGAGAAGAAAATGTACAATTCAATTTGTAGAAGCCTCTGTTAATTCTAAGTAGAGGGGATGACTAGTAAAAACATATTCTGAGCAGGTATGTTCAAGATGTGAAGGGAAAAGTTAAACAAAGATGATACTTTATCACACATTTTTATGAACAGAGAAACTGGAGACAGACTAGTTTTTCCAGTTTGCTAAAAGCTAACAACAAGTTAGCTTAACTGGTTAGGAGAGTAAATGGATCATTTCTGTGGTGACAAGTTAAGAAAAAATATTTAATTTTTTTTCCTTGAGATTGGTTGCACTTGTGTGCTGTTTTATTAACCAAAAATAGGCACTCAAACACTTTTCTAAGACACATCTAAAACTGGCAGAAATGTTAAAATACAAAATGACAAATCTGCTTTAAATCACTGTTGTGTATTAGCTAAATATAATCACACTCACTGCCTTCTAAAATGCTTGATGTTTCCAAAATGTAATTTCATTTTTAGTAGGAATAATTAAATAATTGTTCAATTACAAAATTAGCTAAGAAAGGAAAACACCTTACTTTAAAAGTTCTGTTAAATTGTCTTTAATAAAATCACATTCAACTTTAAAAATTAGTTAAGGCTCACAATAATAGTAAATCTAAATGTCACATGGATCTGATTTGACTGTTTATAATTTTGAAGTACTTTAGACATTCCAGCCAAAATTCAATCTATAATCAAACATGGTGCTGACCAGGTATCTTCTGTTTGAGTTAACTTCTGCTAAGGTTACAATGAAATATACATTCTAAACTCTGGATACCAAGAATTAACCTCATTCCTCCAACTTCAGACACAACAAAGAAGTAGTACACCCTACTTTTCCACGTCTTAGATACACAAGGAACCACCTGTCTCTACAAAGCTATCCTCCTGCTCTAATATTCAAAAGAGAACTCTGTATTATTTTATTTGCATAACGTCCCTTAAAGCAGAATCCTTAAGAGTTTAGCTCTAGCCAGGAAAGTATCTTGTTATTATAAGGCCTAAATATATCCTAATCCAGATCATAAATAGCATGTAAGCAATTAATGTTAGAACAGAAATCATTTTTTTTAAAAAAAGACTAGAAATCACAGGAAACACAACACTACAACTGAGGATATAAAGATATCAGACACATTAAAAAAAAATCCAAACACATAAAAGTCCAGATTAACTCAACTGTTAAAAAACAAAACAAACCAAGATATAAAAAGCAAAACTCAGAAAATTAGGAGCAGATACAACAGGAATGCTAGGGGTCTAGTACTTAAGACTTTTATGGAAAACAAGACATTGGTCAAAAGACTGTTAATCAAACAGAACTCCTAAATTTTATAACCAATGACCAGTAAAAGTAGGCATCATAAAGTAGAAATATATGCCAGAATGGCAGAAAACTCTTAGTCTCCAAGCTTACTGATTGAATGAGTGTGATTATTTGCTGTTACAGCGGAGAGCTGGGTGATGAGGTCTTGTTAGACAAGTGACAGCCACTGAGGTAATGAAGCCTACCCTTCTCTCACCAGACACCATGGAAGCTGATGCATTCACTGTACTGGTATAATCATCCTCCCAGTAACAAGGCTGAAAACTTTGAGCCATCTCTTTCACTTTACTCCCAGTCTTCTACCTCTAACTGATCTGCCAAATTTTGCTTACTTTTACTATCATATTATCATCTGGACATCTATTATGGCCCCTTTATATTCCTATTGTCATTGTCCTGGTTCAGGACTCCTAAAATTACTTTAACTAACAATTTCTCCAACTCCCCACCAAATCCTTTACAAATTCTTTTTAAAAATTCTTTAAAGCAAATTCTTAAAAAAAGGTCTTTACTTGCCATTCACAACATTAATTCTAACACTCATAGATTAGCATTCTAGCAGTTCATGTCCTCTACCTGCCTACCTCTATTCTTCCATCTTACTTCCAAACATTTTCAATAAACTTCCCATATTGTCTCAAGTTGCTCTCTCTCACAGGTGTGCTCCTTTACCTATCCCAGACCTCCACTTCCTTTCCAATCAGCTACCCTTGAGGTTCCAAATCAAATGCCATTTCCAAAAGCCTTGCTGGGTTCTGGTCTAGCTGAAAGTACTTTCTTCCTCCCATTTTCCACAGTATTTCATGTGCATGTCTCTAATGACACTTACAATTTGTCCTGTATTACAGTTATGTATCTATGTGCTTCTACTATATTGTAAGATCCCATTTATCTCTGCAGTACTTAGTACAATGCATAAACCACAGTAAGAGCTGAAGAAAACATTCTCATTGAATTAAGTGAATAAATCAGTCAGTCACTTTTTAGTATAGTGGGAAATTAGCTCAATTCTTTCTGGCATAATAAAACAATTAGTACCCATAAGGTTGGCTCTAAATACTCCAATGCTTAAATTGTATGCAGTCTACTGTTTCACAAGACAGAAATAACATTTTAGAAACATTACCATCAAAATGGTTATGAAAAAATCAAGTTTAACACTAGTCTTCCAGTACCTGGAAAATTTACTCAACTTGAACAATTCATTACCTTGCTAATCCCGAGTAAATAATACATTACTGTGCAGATAAATATATACAGAAATATGCCTTAATGCAAAATCAGTACTACAGAGATAAGTTATAGCCAAAAAAAAAAAAAAAAAGAAGAAACCTATCTTTCATTGTATCAGGGATAGCTTTCTAAAGTACAAGATTGACCATAGCATTCCCTTATTTTTTTTGTTTCTCCCCCTTATTTTAAAAAGTCCTTCAATGACTTCCTAAAATTTTTAGCATGCATTCAAAGCATCAACCCTACCTTTCTGACATCCCCATCGTCCCAACACCTACAGCTGAATCTCCCAGCAACTCCAAATTTCATCCCTTCATATCATACTATGTTCTTCTCTCGTCCTAAAATGACTCATCCTTCCAGTTCAGGGCCCAGCTGGACCATTATAAAGCTTTCTGTAACGGTACACGTGTCCTCATCCCGCTAGGTCATGATTATGTTTATGCAGCTGAAGTGCAAGGTTGTTATAGCCTCAGAGCTAGCAGTCTTGGTACAATACAATAACTAAAACTTCTGTTGAATGAATGAAAATTTTGACCACTGGTTTTATTTTTCTCTCTCATTTTAAACATAAAAAACACACCAGCATGAACTAGTTTTTTTTTTTTTCCTTTTTAGACTCTATTTAATAGTGAGACAAACACTAAAGGCAAAAGGAAGAAAGGAACACAATTTAATTCTGAACTCCCCCCAAAAGGCCTAGACTAAAACACTTTGAATTTACATTTACATCCAATATACCATTTATCTGTACACTATCTCGTGCAGTTTTGTAATGTGACATTTTCTACATGTAGCCAGCAATGTTTTGCTAAGTTACTTGATGACAGGAGTAAATCCCAGACTCCTCATATATTCCCCATACAGCCTAGTCTGGAGGAGTTATCAAGGTGTTTGTTTGAACTAGAGGCTAGTTTGCTCACTTAGAGTTTAATCACAATAAAAACTTTCTACTTGTATTCTTGGGCTAAATGAATCATAAAAGCATGGAACTTCTTAAAAATGCAATATTTTAATAATACTTTAAAGGACACTGCAGAGACATTCATAGAAAGGACAAGTAATTTAATGAACCTTGAGAAGCTTTCACAATACTTTTTTCCCCCTTTCCATCACAGCAGAGAATGTTCCTACAGCACTTTCCATAATATAAGAATTACTTTTCTGGTGGCTTACACAGCCAACTCAGCACCTTGCACTGTATTACATGTTCATGAGCACTTGTAACAGGCCACTATGACTAATTATGTCATTATAGCTGAAAATAAGCAAAAAGATCCTATTAGGTAACATGCAGTCTATTATTCCACATAAAAGTAAATGGTATGAAAAATAAAACACTGACTCTACTAAAAAATAAATGTAGATATAATACCTTAGTAGTACTATATTGACTTAAAAGGCTCTAATATCAATTTTTTAATTACATTTTTTTCTCATTGAAAAGTCATTCTTTAATTATGTTGGCAAGTCTTTTGTTGGATCATAACAACAATCATGCTTTGCTTCCAAAATGTTGTCATGGAAGTGTCCTGAAAATAATGAAATAAAGCCTTTCCCCCAACTGTACTTGCACATAAAACAATTTTCTTACATTCATTTTAAGAAACCAGAAATTTCTAATTCGCTTTAAATATTAAAAGATCAGCATTTGATTAAAAAATATGATATACTGATAAATTTAAATTCAATGATGAGAGAAAATCAATTTGCTGCCATAAAAGTGTTACAAGTTCTAAAATATTACTGATTCTTGTCCTGGCTGGTGTGGTGCAGTAGACTGAGTGCTGGCCTGTAAACCAAAAGGTCACTGGTTTGATTCCTGGTATGGGCACAAGGCCTGGGCTGCAGGCCAGGTCCCTAGCTGGGGGCCTTCCAAGAGGCAACAGATCCATGTATCTCTCCCACATGGACATTTTTCTTTCTCTCTCTCTCTCTCCCTCCCTCCCCCTCCCTGAAAATAAGTAAACAAATAAATCTTTAAAACATTACTGATTCTTGCCCGTATCAGTTCCTAAGAGTCACTTAAGGTGAATGTTTTCAGTCTGTGGGTAGATATACAAATCAATTTACTGGGTCATGACCGGCATTAACTTTTAATGAGAAAGAAAAAAAGAAAATACTAGAGTGCATCAGTCAATTCAGGTGAGTGAATGCACTGATGTATGACTAGTTTGAATAAAGTGTCAAGATGTAAAATGGTCAAGAAACCAACAAAAATGTTGAGCTCTGGGTGGTGTTGCTCAGTGGACTGAGTGCTGGACTGTGAACCAAAGGGTCACCAGTTTGATTCCCAGTTAGGGCATATGCCTGGGTTGCGGGCCAGGTATGTAGTAGGAGGGACTCAAGTGGCAACCACGCATTGATGTTTCTCTCCTCTTTCTCCTTTCCCCTCTCTAAATCTTTTTAAAAAAATGTTGAACATAAATGTTATATTTCATTCTTTTTTCAAGAGGTAACACACTAGGCAAACATGCATTCACCTTACTGATTTATTTCCTTTCACAAGATTTCCTCTATTCAGATTTTATTTCCCTTTCTTCACTTGTCCTTTGAGCTCAAATTTCTTTTGGTTCCTGATTGCAGATTAAGTTGATAGAATATACTCTTCCTTAAATTTAAAATACTTTAGAAATCTTAATAACCAGGGTGACCATATATAATAATGTAATTGTATACACCCACACCCACATATGTAATTATATATATAAAAAAAATTGTCCAATCCAGGACACTTATGAAAGAAGTACTATTATTTGGTTGGAAAAATAGGACTAAACCAGTGTGTATAGTCATTCTGTTACTAACTTAGTAATAATACTGTATTCTTGATACTGCCAGTCTAAAAAGATATCATTTAATGAAATTATTAAACACAAAAAAGCCAATAGTTAAAATGTCCAAAAGCATTTAATATGAACTATATGAAACTTCTAATTTGCAATGAAAATAAAATGTTCTTATTAGAATGTCTATTAACCAGGAACCAATCTGTATGAGCATGTAAAACATTAATCTATACAGAACAAAACCCGAAAAAGAAGTTTATAATGTAGTTTATATTAATTGGAATAAATTCTTGAATAAGAAGTATGCCTTGAATTTACAATATAGAATACAAAGCAAACCCTTTGGTACCCCCTTTAGTCTCTTTAGGCAAAAATCCATTTAAAAAGTAAAACAGCTTCGTAAATAATTATTCACAATGAAGACACATGGAAATTATTAAACAATTTATTTGAACCTACCCAATGGATGATAAACTGTGTCAGTTCTGGGCAAAATTTTAATGTGTGAAGTTTATTCTTTTTTGACAAATTAACTTTGTCCCAAGAATGGCTACCTCTTCCATCTCTTCAATTCCAAAGCTTTCCTACTTTCTTCATCATTTCCTTTTACTAAAATTAGGAAGAATGTTACATTTTAATTTCTATTTGTGACCACACAAGTCAGTTTTGATGTTACACAGTTCTGGCATTTCTAGTATTTTTTTAACTAGATAAACAAACAAACAAACAAACAAACAAACAAAATAAAGCTTTCTTGGGGCTCTTGATTCCCAGTTCTGTGTTCCTTTCCACTCCACTTTTTTGCACCCTTCCCTTTCTCAGTTTTAGGGCTCATGAATGATAACCTTCAAAAGATATGCAAAGCCTATATATAGAAACATTTTTTTCCTGTGGATGAGTAAGTTAAGTGCATGTTTCTGGGATGGGCCCTTTTAGCTTTTATAAAGTTCTCAAAGGGGTCAATGACCCCCCCCAAAATTGAGAACCATCACATTAGGTGTGTTTGAGTCATACAGCAAATAACTATTTGAGGAAACAAGAGAGGCTTTTCAGGCCAGCTAAAATATTTCTCCCCTCTCAAAAGGCCACCAGTTCCCAAAGAAGAGACCAGGAGTTGGTGGCTTCTAAGAAGGCTTGGGACTTGATTCTATCACAGGTAACCAAGCAGGCCTTTCGAGTATTTAGTCTTGGTATAGCTGAGCTGTTTCTTCAAGAGTAGGCCACATAATTAGAATCTACATAAATAAAAACTGAATAAGGAACACAGATTCTAGACACTCGTATAGAACCTTTAGTCCCGTCTATTTTCCTTTTACATTGTTCCAGTTTTGTGATCTACTGGGATTCAGGTAAGATTTTTAAAACATGATTTTGTATTTTACTTCTCAAAGCAGTATATATTCTTGAAAAATGCTTTTTACTCATATGAATTGATGAAACCCTTACAAGACATCTTCTGTATAGCTCCGTTTATAATGACCCAGTGTAACTCTCCAGGACCACAGGTTGGGGCCTCCGCTTTACACCAGTGAAACTATTATGGGGGAAGAGATTAGGCATGTGAAGTTTAACTACAATAAAGAATTCTCTATTGGGAAAACTGAAACATTATTAAAGCTGTTTAAAAAAAAAACTTCTTAGTTGGCATAAGCAGTAAAGACATCATCTGTATAGCTCTACTGGTCAGGAAGATTTAAAAAATCAGGGGGAAAGTTTCAGAATTTGCAAGAAAATGAAGTATGAGTTTTTAATTTTTCTTAAAAGTGAGTAAGGGCTATAAAACATACCACCCTGGACTTTCTTCAGCTTTTCATTTCTATTCTCTTTGCTCTAGGACTGCCAAACACTATATTGGGTTGGTCTAAAAGTTCTTCTTCTTTTTTTTTTTTTTGTCAGATGGTTCTAGTAGCACTTAGTTGTCTTTAACTTCATTCAAAACAAGTTTGTTAGATTGTATTGCAACAACTGTCATATCAGTGCACATTTGAAAAAACATCAAATTGGTGATTTTTTGTGTAGCCATTTTAATATTGAAGATAGCAGAAAATATGCAAGTGTTCAGCACTTTACACTTTATTATTCAAAGAAAGGTAAAAATACAACTGAAACGCAAAACAAGAGTTGTACAGTGTACAGAGGAGGTGCCACAACTGATTGAATATATCAGAAGTGGTTTGCGAAGTTTTGTGCTGGAGATTTCTTGCTGGATGATGCTCCAGGGTCAGGTAGACCAGTTGAAGTTGATAGTGATCACATTGAGACTTTAATTAAAACGATCAACATTATACCATGTGGGAGACAGCTGACATACTCAAAATATCCAAATCATAAAGTTACTGGTGAAAATGAAAAATGTATCTTTTTACTTTATGGAAGAAACCAAATGGACTTTTTGGCCAACTCAATATTTTCTAACATTTCCAACATTTTAGTTAGTGTGTAATAGTATTTTAAAAATAACATCCCCCTTTTTTCTTGATGCTCAAAGATATGTATTCCCATTCATCCTATATTATTTTTTCTCTAATAATGAAATTTTTTAGATGACAATGTGCTCATTAGAGTGCATCCTTGGTCAATGAAAGGTTACTATCAGTTATTTATAAAGAGTCCTACATTTTGATAGATTTTCACATGAGGAAAAAGCATTTAATGCACTACAAAGTTTGTACTAATAAACCTGCTTTTGAGTAAGGTACCCAAATTGACGGAGTCCTCCAAAAGCTAATCCAGGCCTAATAATTTCTTGGATCCCTGCTCTTTCTAATTAGAATCTCGTTTATTTGGTCTTCACTAGAATGCACCCCACCTTAAACCCAACTTCATTTTAGGATTTTCAAATAGCTTCATTCTGTATAGGATAGATAATAGTGATTAAAACAAAGGTCTAGGGTTAAGACAGCCTTGATTTGGATTTAAAATTTGCTATTAATAGCTACATAAATTCAAGCAACTTAAGTTCTCTAAGCCCTAGAACTAAGAGAATTATAGTATCTAAAATTCATGGTGGTTAGGAAGATAAACGTTATACGTGTAAGCTGCATAGCACAATGCCTGACACAATAAGTGGTCAATAAAAGTTAGTGACTATGATAACAATGATGATTTTCTGTTTCACAGTCTTTTATTCTCACTGCCTCTCTGACTCTACTGTCTGTAGTCACCTTCCAAGCTTGATGAAGGTGGGAATAATGTAAAAACTAAAGCCTCAGGAGAAGAACTAATCCAGTACAGTAAAACTCACTCTATACGTGGTTGACAGTCATCCCTGGTCATTTGTATATGAAGTCAAAAGGCAAAGCAAAAAGGCAGAAAAAAGAAATTAGTATGAATACAAGTATTTCTTTGGTAGCAAGAACATATTGGATATAAGCCATAGGAAGACATGAGAAAGAACAAAAAGTTGGGAAAATAACAAGAAGGAAGCAGAAGGCAGTGATCTAAAAGAGCAGGAAAATAAAAAGATTGGAAGGAGAATTTTAGGCAAAAGGATTTATGTATATCTATTTAGTAAAGAGAGTATCTTTTAAGATGTGAGAGAAATGAGAACTGCTAAAGTAGAATAGCTTAAAAGGCTACCAACGAGAAGAGCAACACATTTTGTTGAGTAAGAAGCAGTATTATACATGAGTAATCTAATAAAATTTTCACAGACTAGCAGTATGAAGAGCTATCTCCAAGGTTGGGGTAACCAACCGACAGTAATACAGAATGTGCATATTTACATGTGTATCAATAGCTATATTATTTATCCTAAATATAGTGTAGGGGCATCAAAAGAAAAATCTACTCAGTTGTCAACATGGGCCAATACTTAAGACCTGCACCCTTAAAGACTATCTACAGACTAATGAAAACTCATTAGATTGCTTAGCTTTCTAATGAAGCAACTGTATATAGAAGAAACTTCATGATAATTTCCTTTCTTAGCTAATGAAGCATTTCTCTAAACTAAAACTACAATCTTTTCTTTTCTTTTCTTTTTTTTACCAAAGAGTATTGTACTACTGGAATCTAACAAAAATAAATTTAAAAGCCAAAAATAGTATAATTTAAAAATGAATGGGAATAATGTAGATTCAAAAGTTCCACACCTCTACTGAGTTAGTTTTTCCCAAGTCAATTAGAGTCGAATGGAAAATAAAAACTTGTTTAAAATTATATCTTCACAGTTTACAAGTTGCTGAAATTTAATGTGTATTCAGACTCAAATGCTGCTTAGCAAAGAAAGCCTAAATATCATCTGAATTAGCACCACTCTGGTGAGAAAAAAAAGTGTATTGTATCAAACAGGCTTGCTGTGTTATCTGTTCAAACATACCTGTACCAGTCACAAGTCCAGCACTCTTCTTTCGTGCATAAGCGCGTAAGTGGTTGGACAGGCTAACAGCACTTGTAAACGTCGTATTGCAATGCACACATGTTCTAAGCTTCACAGGCATACCTATCATTCAAAAGAAAACTATAATCCAGTTCTCACTTCTAAAGGCGTGAAGAAAAGCACCACAATAAAGATGGTTTAAAAAACGTTCATTGAATTAGCTTAAGTTAAAATAAGGAGGAGGAATTCAGTTAATTATTATTAGTTTGTTGTTAGTATTTAGAGCCAACCCATGCTCTTCGGGAAAGTGGAAGAGAAGTGTCTTGAACTTTGGGGCTCCTCTAGATTTAACACCTATAATCAATTTCTTACAGATTTCTGTGTTATGCAAATCATTTTCTAAACCTAAAATACAATCCTGTGATTTGGATAGCATTAACTCTGTTGAGAAGTTTCAAAGCTCACAACATTATCAATAAAAAAAAAATAAGTCTAGTTAACAAAGTGGTAATTAAAGTGTTTTACCCACAAAACCGTAAAAGGCTCAATACTAAATTAGGCTTTCTGATGAAGGCTGGGTGAAAAAGTGGTAAAACACACCACTGAACAGCTGTTAGACACATTTTTTTCAGGGCATAATATGTTCATTGCTCTGTGCAATCAATAGCGAAAGTTAATGATTTGAAGTTTTTGCTAAAATCTTTGTGTTAAATAAATGATCAACAAACTAACATCTTTGTCATCGCAGGAAAGAAAACATGTTGGAACAATAAGAAATCCCTAACTTCTCAGACAACCCTCATTCCCCCAACACATTTCAGCTGGTGTCTTCAACATTACTGTGATAGCCACAAACATGCTTCCTCTCTCTGAAGTGTGCTACACCCTGCTCAACACAGCTAACACATCTTTCTTACATTTTATTCTTCTGAAAAATGCTGAAAATTTGACTTGCAAAGACTTCGCACAAAAGAAAGAGCCCAATTAACCAGAAGCCCATGAAGATAAACTGTTTTTCAGACCACTTACAGTGCAAGGTAATCTTTCCTTAAATCAAAACCACCTTATAAATATTTGGGATATCCCAATGTCCATCCAAAGTAAATCAGTATTACAGTAATTTTATTCAGTATTAATCCACTGACCAACTTTTACCTTAGACACATTCAACTCAGGGCTGAAATTTTGAGACCACCTAAGTTAATCTTCAACATTCTTAATCTCCAAAAGAAACCAATAAAGACAATTAAAATTGTTCTAGTCTGAAAGTATAAACCGGACTTAGTAATACCACATAAAGTTTGGTTACTTTATCTACCACATCATTTGCCAACACATACAGAATACTCCTTTGAAAAGGAAAAACTACTGGTGCACAGGCAGTAAACTAAACCAAACCATCTGTACTGTTCCATTAGAACACTACTGTAAAAACTAAAACCCCAAACAAATACTTCATACTCACAACAGGTCTCCAAAACCAAACTGTCCCACAATACGATGAGGAATTGGAAAGGGAGAAGTTTCTTTTGGGCAATCACAACACACAACAGACACCAATCCATTCAGTTTAAAGAGTTTGTTTTGTTTTACCTAAGTAGTAGGAAAACCAACAGCTGATTACTGAAAGCATTATCACCCTTGAACACTTGCAGCACTGGTGAAACATGACGGAAGTTTCGCCTTTTCGGTAATGCTGTGCTTTTGAACAATGTCAGCCTCCCATCCACAGAACCCATCCCCTGGTCACAGCAAATTTTATTTTTACATATCCATTTTTTTTGTTTGTTTTTGCTTTTGTTCTCACCTTACTTTTTACCAAGAAATGAGGCACAGAGAATTCAGTGGTGAGCATCACCTGATGATTTTTATAGGAATGACAGTATAACCAATCTCTGCTCTGTAAAAAAAAAGCAGCTTAAAAGGATTCTAAGAAAGTATTTTCTACAAATATTCCAATAAAATAAGTATAACTACACTGTTATAGAAGACAGTCATAAATGTTCTCTTACCTGAGTGCATAGTGAAGTCCATTTTTTGTGGTTGATACATTAATGAACTATCTTCATTTAATGGAAGAACACATTTCTGAACAAATCTCTTTCTTGCAGTTTGATTATGGATCTTTTGTGGAAAAATAGCAGAATTCCTTTCTTCTCCCATCCTTTTATTTTTAAGCAGTTCTATCAGTGTAAGAGACTGGTTCTTTTTTCCACTGGGCAGTTCTGGTTTGGTTTCATCATATTCATTGAAGAAACTCAGCCCTTCTTCCTCTGATGCAGACACTGATATAGCTTCAGTCTTTAGGCCATTACGGTATGCTTCAAGAGGTATAACATTTTGAGATAGAAAGTCATCACTTGACGAAAGTTTTTGAGCTACAAATGGTCTAGGGATAATACGACGACTGTTCAATGCCTTTAAGATTTTTTCATATTTTTCTTCATTTTGCATCATCTCATTCAGAACACAAATTGGAGATTTGTGAGCATCCCACTTGGTCTTTCCAAGTCTTTTCAGGTGGCCTCTAACATGATTTGATAATCCAATTTTAGTATCAAACCAACCACCACAGAGCTGACAAGTGTGTTCAGAAGTGGTTTCAGACTTCTCTATAGCTAAAAAAAATTTTTTTAAGATATCAGAATTTTTTATAAATTGACCATCTTAAAGCCAATCAACTCTGAAATATGAAATTATGTGATGCTAGTAAAGACTGAATTTGAGCAAAACTTTCAAATCCTTTGAATCTGAGTACAGACATATTAGCCAAAGTATCTACAGGAAAACTTACCTTTTCTAACTCGCTTAACAGGTGTCCCTGTGCCAGTTCTTTTGAAATGTTGCATTTTGTCACTTGTGGCTATTTGTTCCGGTGATACAACATGACGGGCTTCATAGCTTAATCCTGCTCTGTGAAGATGTCCCCGGACGTGATTCGACAACCCAACACCTGTTTCAAATGTTGCTGGGCAGTAAGGACATGATTTCTTCTCAAGAGACAAATCAGTCCAATGAAAAACAGAACTATGCTTTGTCAATGAAGTTTCTGCACTTTCTAAATGCTGAGGATCATGTATGTCATGCAAAAAGTTATTAGTTCCAGCATCTTCGTAATATTCAAAATAAAAGCCATCATTTTGATCATAACTAAGGGTAGTATTTTCTCCAGGCTCTTCACCTTCCACTTTGCTTTTAAATAAAGGGAATAAATTTACATGTTCTTGATTAATATCATTGTATGTTTCATCTTCTATAGCCTGTGTAGTGTAGTCACTTAGCTCAACATTATCCCAGGAACTTTCATCTTCTGTTTCATAGCTGTCTTTCTTTTCAGCAGAATTAAGTTTCTGCAAGACAACAACAGTCATTTTATGCAAGAAATCTGGATAGCTATCCAAGTCATCTCCTCCAGCAGAGTTTTCCTTCTTAGATTCCTTAACCACTCTCTTTATAGATACACGTCTGTGGTCTCTGAAGCTTTCTGGCCTTTTGGTGTCAGAGTTGTGAGAGTCTAAAATAAAACTATTGGTGTGAGAATTACTTGATGATGAAAACAGATGTACAGAATTTAATGAATCAGCTTCTTCTTTTTTGAAATGCAGAGGATATGATTCATCTGATTTTTTGATCATCCTATAGTTTGCATATTTGTGTCTATATAAATAGTTGCTATTTGCCTTGGAATTAGATTTTTCTTTTGTTGCTTGATGGAAATACTTTGCTTTTTGGTCAATGCCACTTTTAATCATTACAGTCTTATGAGAATTGTTTTGATTGCACATGTTTACAACACCTGACTGGGCAATGCTTTTCCGAGCTTTTTGTATTCTGTGTGGCCGCTTATGGAATTTTGAAAAATTATTTGATTGTGAGGATGATCCATATGTTCGCTTTACATCTTGTTTTACAGCAGAGTTCTTTGGAAATGTTGTTGACTGTTGCTTAATTAATGGTTTAGTGCTATCACTACCCAGAGGTTCTTCAAGGATGTTACCTTTTTTTTTACCAAGTCCAAGAGCACTACCAAATGAATCGATGCATGATGATGAATGCAAGTACTCCATGTGTTTTTTCAAAATACTTCTGGCTGACGTAGTAAAAGGACACATTTTACATAAGTAGGTAGCTGATTTTTTTGATGATCCTGTAACAGAGTCTTTCATGAAAGACTTTTTTTGCGTTTTTCTCTGGGCTACATCAGAACTGACAATAGGGCATTTTACCACTGCTCCATGGGCAATTCCTCGATGACATTCCAATTCATTTTCTGTTACTGCCATGAAGTTACACTCCTCACAGCAGTAGTACCTTTTATCTTTTTCATGGGTTTTAGCATGTTGCACAAATGTTTTAGGACAATTGGTACCAAACACACACTGAGGACACTGTAATCGTGCACTTCTTCCTTCATCCTGAAGTTCTTTCAACTCACGAATTTCCTCCATCAATTTCTGCCTTCTTTCTTGATGAATAATCATATGCTTTAGAAGTGAGTTTCGATCTCTAAATGTCCGCCCACATTCCCTACAAGCATATGGCCTTGGGACATTAAGATGGCGAAAGTGACTATTCCCATCTAAATGATACATCATATGCCTGTGGAGGTGCTTTTTCTCCCTAAAATTCACATTGCACTTTGTACAGGGGTAGAATGATGGCTCTTCGGTGCTGAAAGTAGCGGGTGACTCAGAATCACTTTCTTCACATTTTTTTTTTAAGGTATTTGAAAGAAAAGTGCTAGTATGAACAGGGGAACTATCTTCTCCACCCTTATCTGGATTATAAATTATATGTTGAAAAGCATCCACAGATTCCAAGTCTTCATCCGTTGATTCAGGCTTCACTTTTGATAATGCGTATTTCTGTGAGTCTATTGCTTGTAGTTCTTCACTCTGTTCCAGAAAGTCTACTTCTAGCGTCTTTGATTTATTGGGTATACAATTAGAATCACTTAAACAATCCTCAGTATAACGAGTTATCTTGCTTACATCCATTTTTCGCTTTCTCTTTTTTTCTAGACCTACTTTAGAATGAACTGGAGCTTTATCCACTGTCTCTTCACTAGTCATAAGAAACTGAATGAACTCTTTTTGGGGGTCCCAGTTTGTATCATTTTCTGACCTAAATTCATCTGTACCTGAGGAAATGCCTGTTAATGTATTGACACAATCATCTTTTACCAATAAATCTTCACTATCCTCACCCACCTCTACTTGATTTATTAAAGTGCTATCTGACTTTACACTACTCCCTACTGAATTCTGAATGTCACAACCAACGGAAGCAGAGGTAGGTAGTTTTTTAATGGAATGGGGTGGATTCTTAGCATGTGCTACATCTGATAACAAAAACAAAACTTGGTGTTGACTTGCTTTCTGTGGTGTAGACAGCTGAAGATCAGCTGCCACTTTCGAAGTTGAACAAGATTCTGTTGTTGGCTGATCCACAGGCTGTCCAGAGGTTAATGAAACACTGCCTTTATTCATATTGGAAGTCTTAGTTAAGGAGGAGTGTGAAACTGGTCCATTAACAGCAGCTCCTTGAGGCAAGATAAAGTTTTCACTAGAAACAGTAGGAGCACCAGCATGTATAAATACAGTAGACTGGCCTCCACTTAAGGCTTTTTCAGATTTGTCCTTTGACAGTTCTTCAGGCAGAGTGAACGTATTACTATTCTGAAATGTCTGACAATCTTTTGGTTTATGAACTCTACTCTCTTTATCTGAGATAAAATTGCTGTCATCTAGTTCTTCTTCTTTAGCACCAGTAATATCGGTGTTTATCTTCAAATCGTCCATATTGTTGGCAAGCCATTTAACACATTTAGTCTAGAAAATGGAAAAAAAAAATTTAGATTTGCATGAAAGAAAGAATACTATTAGAACGTATGGAGAGTTGGAAGTACATATTTTTATCAGCTTAATTATACTCTTTATATTGAGATCCTAATAATTTCCTAAGAAAAAAGAAACTTAAAACAATTGAAAGACTTTAAGTGTCTCAAAGATTAATTTTTCTTTGTGCTTGACAACTCAAAACCATATATACACACAAACCCCTAAGAAAAAGCAACATAAAGAGATACAGACACATATGATATAAATAAATATGCCACAGATAAAGAAAAAACTTTAAAATCTCATATATAGATGGCTAATAAAAATTATCTCAAGTAGATTTAAGGGTAGTCACTCTAATAGAGAATAATGTAAACTGTTAAACATTGCAGAGAAGTAAGTTTGGTCACTTAAAAGTTCATTCCTGGAAGAAGGTAACAACACACCATAAAGTAAAGAACCTTGCTTGCTATCAATATCAGTGGCTAATGTATGTAACATTTTTGAACTATATACAAGTTTAAGACTGCTTTGCTCTAAATATTTTACATTCTCTTAAAATTCTCCTAATTCAAAAAATGTTTTATTCACAGTTTCATTCATTTCTTATGTAAATTACTCTTAGTTCTAAATTAGTGAAGTTAAAATGAATGTTTTACATGTAACTTTAATGTTTTCCCTGACAGTCTACAGTAATGGCCTAAAACATTTTACTCCGAAACATCATAAATATGTCATGTTTTTAGGTTACTTCATATTAAAATGTAGATAAAATTTTTTTCTAGGTATTTTTGACAATATATTTAAACTTTATGAGAAGACAATACTTTTTAAAAGACTGCTAAAAGTTTCGGAGATACACGTACATACATATACGACATGGTTATAATTACTGCCACTACTATGAAGAATTTCCTTGCACTCTGTTCTTACCCTGCTCTTAGAAAATGGCCACACTGTACAGGAACTGCCTCTCTTTAGAAGAATGTAAGATCTTGGAAGGCAGAGACTGTGACCTAGTGATCTTCATATCCCTGGAACCTAACACAGCACTTAGCATAGGTGCTCAGGCAATATTTGTTGAATAAAGGAATAAAGTGTTGAATGAATAAAACACAATTGCAAAATCAAAACAAATGTCCCTAAAGTACAGGAAGAAACAGTTTTTTTTCCTATGAAATCTGGATTGCCCACTCAAATAATGCAAATTCCATCATGGTCCTGATTTCTTCACTTACCTATTAGGGCAAGGCATACAAAATATCCAGTAAGCCTCAAGTACAATTTAAAGAACCTACTATTTGAAAACCCTAAGTATTAATTATTTGAAGTACCAGCATAAAATTTCATATTTCTTTTCCTTTTCTATAGAGTAGTAAGTACAGTTCACTCCCTCTCCAGATGTTTACTGAGCCTTTACTATGTGCCAAGCAATGATCTATTATTAAGTATACAGTTATAAACAAGAGAGACTAATTTTCTGCTCTCAGAACAAAGCCTTCTATTTTTATGGTATTTGAAATTTGTCTAATGAATAATATCATTTTAGGACAGCAGGAGTTTACAATCCAATAATTAGAAATTAAACATTTTCAATACAGTGTATTGTTTCTAACATCTTCTAGGTTACCAATTACATGCTTTGGAAAGCATTAAGTCTAATTTGAGAGTAAAAAAGTTGTTTCTAATTACTTTCTTATTTCTCAGCTTGGAACAAACACTTATAAATATGACCTTATCTTATTAACAGATGTGTTCTTTGATGCAACATACATTACAAATATCTTTCTTTGGTATTACTATTTATACCAACAATCATTTTTCTGCCCCTCATAGGTCTTAGAATTCTGTTCTGAGGTTGGCAAACTTCCAAACTAATAAAAATAGACTTCCAATAAGATCATATTCAATGATATCACCCCAAAATGGTGCTAATGCAGCACCCAGCAGGAATCTCTTCATCACATACACAGAAGTTAAAAATGGGCAGCACATAAACATGTGTTAGGAAAAAGTATGCAAATGTCAGTGAAAAGAAAAGCAAACACTGATGCTATACTATTATTCATTCCTGATACTTCTCATTAAGTTTAGTATAAAAACTAAAATGCCCAGACAAGAATAATCTCACATAAATCTGAAATGAATGACAGAATTTTTTAAAAACTACAATGAAAGACCCTTTCTGTTCCTACTTATTATAATCACAGAGGTAGACAAATATATGCTCAAGTCAATTTGAAAGCCTATATTAGCTTTTCTCAACAGGAAGCAATGTTGCTAACGAAGTGGTAAATTCAGTGTTAATGAGTGGCTTCACTGTTACCACCTCAGAGGTAAAACCTTCCATGTTCCATGTTCTACCCATCTGTTCTGGTGTTAGAGGTTCAGAGATAGAACAGACGCTTCCCATTTAAAGCAACTTCATTGGTAACCCCTGAACAGCAGGGTGACAAACTATGATCATGACGGCTTGGAGACTGCATCCTCATTACCAGAATGGCTTTCTGAGAGCTTTAGAAAAGTTCACGTTCTGAAGATACCAAACTGTTTTGCTCAAAAACATAACAAGAATATATATGCATAATAGGGATCTCTCCTCTACAAAATGCATCAAGCAAAAAAAAAAAAAAATTAAATATTGTTAAAAAATAAAATGAACTCTTTAACAATCAAAATTTTCCTTCACAACTACATAATGAAATATGCCTTACTTGACCCCCAAACATTTATTGGTTATCTCTACTCAAAATCAGAGAAGTTACTGTTTTTCTGAATATTTTCTTATTAGCACATGCATATTAAAAATCATCAGTTAAAAAATAGGCTATAAGAAATTGACTTACTAAGTTGGTATTTTAGCAAAAACAAAACATTTTCCTGTTTTAAATTTTAGAATATATTTTAACTGAAAATGTTCAAAATACATTATTAATAGTATTCAAGACTCATAGCTGTTGCATCGAGATACAGGACACAACGATGGGTCAACAAAATATCCTGCACTGAATAATGGACCTAGAATTTACATCAAAAATAATATCTCTATAGTCATGGTTGATTATATGGCATCTAAGCAAGAAAGCATTTGACCAATAGGCTAATTTCACATGTCATATAGCTTTTCCAAGTATCTTTATATAGTCAAATATATATAACAGAGCCACCAACATTATTATTTCATGTAACTATAACAAAGTAGGGAACATATCTGAAGGAAGGCATTATTTATTAAGTTTAAAAAAGGGAAACTAATAAATTAAAAAGCAAATGTTATATTGCTTGGAATCCCTAAATTTCAATGAATTAGCTATATCAATTAGTCTATTTTTATGAAATGTTTAGACATTACTATGTCCTTCATGTAATCATAACCACAGAATTTTTCTTTTAATTGAATTTTAAAATGTTCTTGTAGAAAATTAACACACTTTATAAAAAGCTGCAAATGGAATTTTAAATCTACATAAAACATATTTCACTTTCTAGAAAATCATAATGAGTTCTACAGCTGTAACTGCCTGTAGTTATATACTGTGAGCATTAAAAAAAGTACAAAGGTCAGATCTGTCTCCAAGATGACAGATCATCACTTATATGCCTCAAGCTAGATTTATTGTCTCAGAAATCTCAAACATCAGTATTTTTGCAAACTATCAGCACTTGCTATAACACCCTCACTACACTACATCTTGAGGTTACTACAGAAGAAATGAGGTGATAATTGCATATTAACATAATTATTCTGTAATCCCTCTGAGCAAGCTTCCGAGGTCACTCAGTAATTCAGATTATATACAATGTGCCTGTCATCAAATCTATGCTGTCCACTTTCTGTTCATGAATAACTCTTTTTTGATAGAAAATCAGCTTAATTTCATTCTTTTATGTACATTAACTGTATATAAATGTATTTATTGCAACTAGGTTAATATTTCATGGGTACTTACTACACAATGCCAACCTTTGTCATGCAGTATAATTTCACATAAAAATATAGTACAATTTGGCCTTGTTCTACATTAGTTCATTAATAACTACATTGCACAGCCCTAAATAAATTATCACATTGCCCACTAGCTGAGTTACAGTTAGGATCTGTCAAATTTTCACAAACCCTATGTTGTTCATTTAAATTATCCCTGAGAACACATGACAACTTCAGTTAGTCATACACGCAATTGGGTTACGAAGAGAAAACCATTCACAACTGTCATTCTAACTGCAAAGCAAATCTTAATTAACTGAAATGCTACATCTGAGATTACTGTAGTATTTAGGCCTATATATACACAATATACAAACATATATACCCAAATCTCATCTAGTTAACAGTGCAAGTGAATAAGAGTATACTATATATCTATATCATCCAGGTAGTATCTTACTCTGGATGTTAGGTTGAGAGGAAACACTAAAAAGATACAGAACATTCAAAAGAATTCCAACATGCCACATAATGAAATAAAAAGAAAACTTGGTACGCTTAGCCTAATAAACAGTCAGTACAATTAACAATCTTCAAATATTTAAAGCTTTGCAGAGTAAAAGAAAAATACACAATGTGTTTGAGTCATAAAGATGTAGATTTCATCTCTAGAAGAAAAACTAGGTAACGTGAATAATTCAACATTGCAAAGGTTAGTGAACTGAATGTCTCAGCATGTTAAACTATTTGTCAGGAACAATGTAGAAGGGTATATGGCACTGGAGATTGGATAAAATAATTTTAACATCCTTCCTCCTCATATGTACTATATATGTTTAATGTTTGCTTATTACATTATTAACATTTAATACCATTTGAAATAATGAGCTAAAAACAGAATTAAATACACTAATGGACTTTAAAAACATTCTCTAAATTCAAAATTACCTGAAATAATCTTTTAGTTAACTTGTAGTATGTTGATAAGCTGATTCTTGAACAAATGACTAACACATTGAGGTCACAGAGCTAATGTGCATTACATACAGTCAAAGGTCTTTTCTATCGGTAATACCCCCCAAAAATTTGTCACATAGTTTGAACATCCAAAAAATACATCAATCAGAAGCACAACTATAAAGAAAAAATAAAATATATTGGACACATAATGCTTCTTGCAAACAGCTTATGGCACTGCCATGATAAAGTAATGATCTACATGATTTTCCCACCTACCACCAAATTACATTGCACTTGAATAGTTTTGTTCCTCATACTACGTATAATCTTATTTAATAGAAAGATATTAAGAATACTGAGGCCCTAGATCATAAGCACCTAGTAACACAAAGTGATCCTAACGGCAAAGTATACTAAATACTAATCTGACATATCTCTAGGAGCTTCTGTATGGTAAACCAAAGCAGGTAACGACAAGGAGGAAAACAGAAAAGCGGGCAGGAGACTACAGAGGCATATATCTTTAACAACCTGGAAAAATAAATAATGAGAAGCAACAGCAGTAAAAAGAATATGGATATTCACTAATCAAAGGTTAATTCCTAGTGAACAATTGTGCAATTGAAAGAGTCAGGACAAATTACAGTTGCAACCAAAGAAGCATGCTAAGTAAAATTCAGCATAAAATGGCTGCTTATTGGGTTGTTTATACTTTCATATAGACAAAACAAGGTAAGTGATGATCTCAGTGTTGATAGGGTAGATGATGCACATATACACATGGCTCTAACCAGAACAAGTCATGCTTTAAAAAAAATTAAAGTGGTAACTTCTTTATATGTTTTCCAAATCAATCAAACTTTCAGCCACAATCATGGAATTAACACAAGTCAATTTCACACTCCAGAACTAGTGTGTCAACTTTGTCCTCCACCAACAGACTTAGTATTAAATACCATGAAATGTTATGTTACTTTTAGTCTTCTGTTTTTCAGTCTATAATGAATCTGCTCTTTGTGCTTAGTTTTGAGATATTTTAAAAGCATTAACCCATGTCCAATAAGTGCAAAAGAAATATGTTAAAATTCCTAGGGAGGTCTGACTGGCGTTGCTCAGTGGTTTGGGCATTGTACCTCAAACTGCAAGGTTGCCCATTTGATTCCTGGTCTGGGCACATGCCTGGGTTGCACGCCAGGTCCCAGGTTGGGGGCATGTGAGAGGCAACCAATGGATGTTTCTCTCCCCGTCCTTCTCCCTCCCTTACCTTCCCTCTAGAAAAAAGTCCGAGGGAGACAAAACATAAAATTGTATTTGAAGTGAAAACAGAGATAATAAAAAATACCAAAAGTGGTAAGATCAATATTATATATGAAGTCTCTCCAGAAGGTATATAAAATAGAGACATTTATTGAAAAAGACACAACATACAAGAAACACTGTACACAAGACAATGATGCCTCAGTCCCCTTCAAAATAAGTACCTTGGGAACTCACACAGTTCTCCCAGTCGCTGTCAGCTGCCCATTGTATTTTCATGAATCTCATCAATGGCCTGAAATCTCTTCCCTTTCAAAGGTGGTTTTAAGTTTTGGAAAAAGCCAGAAGATGCAGGGCACCAAATCTAGGCTGCAGGGGGCTGAGTCACCTGGGTGATTTGATGTTTCACAAAAAAGCTCTGCATGAGATGTTATACATGAGTGGGCATGTTGTGATGAAGCTGCCAATCACCAGGTGCCCATAGCTGTGGCCTTCTGAATCATCTGAATAGTTTCCGTGGAGGAATGTTCAAGCTTAACACAAAATCTGATGCAGATTCATTGCTCTACTCAGTCATTCTGAATGCAGTGGCCACATACTACACATGCTCACTCAATGGTGTCCACCACCCTCAATGACTAGTACAGTGAAGTCATCATTGTTGATGCATGTGCATTCCCATCCACTCTCCTTGGCTGCCAGGTTACATGGATGTCATGCAAACCGTTCTTTTTATATTAAAAATAGCTGCACTTTTTCTGGACAGACCTTGTGTGCATACAGAATGAACTGCTTTGAAGTTGAAATAATTCAGAAGGGTGAACAGAATTCCACCATCAAAAAATACTGTGCCACAATAAAATAAATAAATAAATAAATAAATAAATGTAACTGAATAAAATAAAAATTTTAAAAAAGTAAAAATATAAAAAGTGCTTTAAAATATTGTTCCTATTCATTTGTCAATAATCAGCAAAAGAGAAGAAAATGTGACAAAGGAAGCTTTTAAGTACAGAATCAACTTCAATGTCAGATGTCTATCTGCCTAATGGTTATTCAAGAAAGGCTACAAATTTGTTTAAGAACTTAAAAGATACGAATGTTCTTAGTATTGCTAATGAAACTTCTGCTCCAACCATGTATGATTATACAGGATCAAGGTCCACTGGAGTGTACACTTCAAATTTAGTGGCATGACTGTAAATGCAAACAATTAGGGCTTCCAAGAAGTTCCTTACAACAGCTGAAGAGATCATCTGTTCCTTAATAGAGTGCCTGGAATATAACAAATGTTATGCTATTTCTTAAAATACTAAAACAATTTTCATTGTTTTGGAGTTTTGAAATAATTCCAAATTCAAAACTTCACATATTCAACTATATATACACTTTTTAAAACTTTTATATATTTTAATAAAGTAAAACTCATTATAAAAATTGCATTAATTCATTTGTCAATCACATATTAATCACATTTAGAAAATACAAATTTGTTTCTAGTCTAAAATGGAAAGTAAACTTGGAAGATTATTATACCCACAGAGTAAATTATTTTACTGAATTATGACAATTTTATAGAAAGGGTTCAGAATGTAAAAACAAATCTTTAATTCTGTAATAATCTGTAATGAGTACTTAACTTTTATCTGTATTATATGCATTTAAACTCCAATTTGTAAATTCAAATTTATGTATACGTAGATGGAAAGTGTGACAGTATCATTAAAAACTATCACAAAACAAAATCAGAAATTTTATTCATTTTTTAAGAAGATTTTATTTATTTATTTTTAGAAATGAAGGGAAGAAGAAAGAGAATAAGGGAAATATCGACGTGTGAGAGAAACACTGATTGGTTGCCTCTCACACGTGCCCAGACCAAGACCAAACCAGCAACTCAGGCATGTGCCCAAACCGGAAATCAGAATCAAACCGGTGACCTAGCACTTTACAGGACGATGCCCAACCAACTGAGCCACATGGTCAAGGCAGAAATTTTATTTTCTATATAACAATATTTTTAGTAAATGTGAACTCTCTTACTGACATTATCATTTACTCAATTTTTTTCCTTTCTCTAAAATCAGCCCCCTTAAATCCAATTATCTTCTAAGACAATATTCCAAAGTAACCACTACTCTACAATGATGTTCATTTAGGATGGTAAAAAATTAAATAAAAAAATATTTGCTTTCCCTGAAATAGAGTATGCAGTCACGACTTTTTCTCTGATTTAGTACTTGAGTTGCTAACAAGTTTTTACTTATTACATGTTCACTGTTGTAGTTTCATTTATAAAAGCAGCAACATTTTTATTGTGAATTTTAATCATTATAAAATTTCACCAAAATGTTACAGAAGATACTACATAGTATTTACAAAATGCAAATACTTATTAATTATCAAATGTATAGCTCTATTCAAGGAACAGATTTTCTGAAACAATTTCTTTCAGGTTTATTTATATGAAGAGAGAATGAAGAGATAGCAATTTTGAAGCATAAGAGACCTACAGAATGCATGATTCACAATTTACCCAATCCATAAAACTACAATGTTATCAATACTGCATTACTATTTTATAAAAAGTAACTAAAGCACATTTAAAGTTGAGATAATTTCAGGAAAATTTCATTCTTAACACTAATTAATCAAATGGTATTGCTGTTTTTGTTTTCTAAACACTGTACTGGTATCTAACTGCAGAAGACCATACAGGATACATATGTATTCGAAACTTCTATCAAAAAGTAACGCATTATGTACCCAGTGAGTCATACTAATTATACATTCTATAGTTGAGAAAAGGTGGAGGGTACTATAAAATACCATGGCTAAGAAAAGCCTCACAGAAAAGAGAGGGTTTGGGCTAAGTTTTATACTTCAGTACCAGGAGACTCTTTGGAGGTAGACGTGTCTGGGACTGAAAACTGGCTCTGCAACTTCTAGCTTGGGGCAAAATTACTTCACTTTACTTAAACTTCCTTGGCTTTATCAGTAAAATAAGGATAAAACATACTTTTGGATTCTGAGGATTAAATAAAACAACGTACATAAAATATGTAACATACAGCCTGGCATTCAGTAATTACTCATTAAATGTTAATTCCCTATAACACTTGCCATTAACTTATTTCATTTATGGAGTGATGACAGGGATTTTGTGCACTGTTCCTCATGACAGAGGCCCTTACAAGCAGAAATTTATTCTAAGAGGAGACACCTGGGACTTTGTGCTACTCCCAGGGTATAATAAACTGGATAAATGGGAAAAAACTAAAGAGTCAGAAGAAGTGTATCTTAAGAGTTTCTTGGGCTAGAATAATATACCACTCTTGTGGGGATAAAGCAGAGCTTCAGTGAAGTGATATTTAATACAGCAACAAACATGGGAATTACAGTGCTTGACCCCGTCCTCCAAAGAAAAAGGACATGAGCCTTGGCTGGTGTGGCTCAGTGGAGTGAGCACCAGCCTACAAACTGAAAGGTAGCCAGTTCGATTCCCAGTCAGGGCACGTGCCTGGTTTGCTAGATGCTTTCCCAGTTGGGGGTGGGCAGGAGGGAGCCAATCAATGTTTGTCTCACACATTAATGTTTCTTTCCCTTTCTCCCTCCCTTTCCCTCTCTATAAAAATAAATAAATAAAATCCTCTATTTCTTAAAAAACACAGAAAAAGGACATGAAGTAGCCACTCAGGATTTAAGAGTTTCTGATTCCTTGGGGTCTATCAAGGATATGAATTCATCTTTCCTCTCCTGTAACACGCCAAAGAAATCAAAGCAGATGGACTACAAGAGAGACATACGAAGGTGGATAAAACCATAAACTACAACAGTCACTAGGTGGAGGGAAGATGGAGGCTTGGGAGGAGGAGTCTTGATCCCCCTCTCCAGTGCTCAGGGGAGAATTTGGCCGATCTGAGGAGAAACAGAGCAGGAGACCACGGATATCGCAACATTTATGAAAATAGGGCATCAGAAGTTATCCAGATATTGAATGAACAGATGGTAGGAGGCCAGAAGGGACCCGAGATGGGCGCGGCACTCGGGAGAGCGGAGCCGGCCCTGTCCCCAGTCAGGGGCTGGAAAGCAGAAACGCAGGAGCTGTGCGCACCCATGGGGAACAGTGAGTACCCAGTCTGCCGGACCAGGAGAGCCCTTGTCGTGGGGGTGGAGTCCTTCCCGTGGGCGCCCGCGCCCCCAAACAGGGGTGTGTGTGGTTTTAGGGTGGACTGAGGCCCCACGGCCCAGCCGGGAACAGGGAAGGGCTTCCGGAGCTGAGACGATCTGGCGCGGGTGCGCGCCCTGCGGCTTTACTCACTCAAACAGAGAATCCAGAAAAAACCTATTCCCGGGTTCTGAGGTCCGCAGCAGAGGCAAAGGGAAAGGCACGACCCTTCCCAAGCCCCGGAGGGTGCATCTCGAGACCGGAGGAGAGACGGCGCTTCCGAGAACTGGGAGCCCACGAGGGGAAGTACGGGACCCCTCGCAGTCCCGGCCCAGGCACCGTGACCCGGAAGAGAGGCAGGGGCTCCGCTGAGCGTACAGCCTGTGGTGGCGCAGCTGGGGGAGGGGCGCAACGCCTGGCCACCTCCGCAGCCTGTGCCCTGAAACCAATTCTTTCTGGGAAAAGCTTGATGGCCAGACCTGAGTCTGACTGAGTTCTGTCTTAGAAAGGGGAAAGGCAGTCTCACCGCTCGCTCCTCAGCCTGTTTGCGCTGGCAGGAACAGAAACACTGATTTGGCCAGTCAGAAACCAACAAGAGTTTTTTTTGTGTGTGTGTTTCTTTTTCGTTTGTTTGTGTTTTAAATTTGCTTTGGTTGTGGGTGTTTATTTTTTCTTTCTCTCTCTCTCTCTCTGTGTTTTCTTCTTCTTTCTTTCTGTTTTTTTCTTTTCTTTTTTTCCCCCTTATCCTACTAATGTTTGTTTGATTGTATCTTGATTTGGTTTATTAAGCAACATTTTATTAAAAAACACTCTCTATATTTTTATATCTCTCAATTCCTTATAATCCTTTTCCATCCGTCTTAGTGTTATTA
>PVIA01011865.1:0-41517 GCA_004024845.1 Tonatia bakeri
TTTTTAAAAAATGTAGGCTGGACTTAGTGACTGACTTCTAATGCATAGAGTATGAGAAAAGAAAAATAATAACCTTTAGAGTAGAGAAACCTAGCAGATACACCTTAACCATCTGATTAAGGTTAACTTCAATACTATTAATTTGCATTGATATTAATACTTCCTGATGTGATGTGATGAGGAGGGTCCTTAATCTCTATGGAATTCTTCCCCAAAATTTATATCTCTAGTATAATAGTGAGAAAATATCAGGAAAACCTAAATTGAGGGAATTCTACAACATACTTGCCCAATACTCTTCAAAAGTGTCAAGGTTATAAGAGACAAAGACTGAGAAACTGTCACAGACTGAAGCAAGTCTAAGGAAACTTGACATCTGGAAGTAATATGGTATCATGGACTGGATTCTGAACATAAAAAAAAGACAGTGGAAAAATTGGAGAAATCTGAATAAAATTTAATAGCATTGTGTCAAATAGTTTCTTGTTTTGATAAATATACCATGGGTATATAATTAAGACAAGTGGGGTAAAGAATATATTTTCTATACTATTTTGTAACTTCTGTAAATCTAAATTTATTTAAGAATGGTTATAGCATTGTCTCAGTACACCAAGGTTGCAGGTTTAATCCCCAGTCATGGCACAGACAAGAATCAACCAAAGAATGCATAAATAGGTGGAACAACAAATTGATCTCTCTCTCTCCCTTTCTCCCCCTTCCTCTCTCTAAAATAATTTCAAAAATGAAAGTTAAAAAATAAAAGTAAATCAAGAATCCTGAGATGGATTTCCTAAACTGGAAAAGTATAGTTATCGGGGAGAAAACATCTCAGTTAACAAGATACACTGTCTTAAATGGACACAAAGAGAGAATTAATGAATTAGAAGATGATTCTAAGAAAGTCACCCAGAGAATAACACGAAGAGATAAAGTATAGTAAAAAGGCATGGAAGACAGGAGTGGCATCAGTGAAAATGGCAGAGTATGAGGCCTGTGCCTCCTCAGAAACACTGAAAAGACCTGGTAAAAACAGTTTCAACCTTACCAGAACTCTGGGAGCTAGTCAAAAGTTTACAGCAACCAAGTGAATGTTTAACCAGGAGAAAGGTCACCGAAACAAATAGGAAATCTTTGTGTTGTTTTTACTTACCCTTGTTCCACTGTCTTCACTTGGTCAAAGCAATCTTAAAGATGGCCACCTATTTTGAAAGAATATATGCACCTCTATGTTCATTGATGCATTATTTACAAAGAGCCAAGATATGGAAGCAACCCAAGCACCCATAAATAGATGAGTGAATAAAAAACCTGTGGTACATATGCACAATGAAATACTACTTGGCCATAAAAAATAATGGAGTTTTATCTTTTGCAACAGCATGGATGGATCTAGAGAGTGTTATACTTAACAAAATGAGTTAGACAGAGAAAGACAAATACCAAATTATTTCACTTACATGTGGAACCTAAAAAAGAAAATAAATAAAATAAAAACAGACTTATAGATACAGAGAACAGACTGACAGTTGTCAGAGGGGATAAGGGTTGGGGGCTGGGTGGAAAAGGTGAAGGGATTAAGAAGTACAAATTAGCCCTGGCTGGCATAGTTCAGTGGATTGAGCGCGGGCTGTGAACCAAAGCATCGCAGGTTTGATTTCCAGTTAGGGCACATGCCTGGGTTGCAGGCCATGGCCCCCAGCAACCACACATTGATGTTTCTCTCTCTCTCTCTCTCTCTCTCTCTTTCTCCCTCCTTTTCCTCTCTAAAAAATAAATAAATAAATAAAATCTAAAAAAACCCACAACTATTTTTTAAAAAAAGAAGTACAAATTAATGGTTACAGAATAGGCATAGAGATGTAGCTTACAGCATAAGGAATATAGCCAATAATATCATGATAACTATGTATGGGGCCAGGGGCGTACTTGAAACATTGAGGGGATTACTCTGTAAAGTACATAATTTTTTATCTTTAAAAAAAGTTTTATTTATTGATTGGTTTTAGAGAGAGGAAGAGAGAGAGAGAGAGAAACATTGGATTTGTTGTTCCACTTATTTATGCATTCATTGGATGATTCTTGTATGTGCTCTGACTGGGGATTGAACATGCAACCATGGTGTATTGAGATGATGCTCTAACCAACTAAGTTACTCAGCCAGGGCTAATGTAAGTAATTTTCTTTCTTTTTTATTTTTTAACTTTTAAAAAGGTTTTATTTATGTATTTTTAGAGAGAGGGGAGGGAAGGGAGAAAGAGAGGAAGAGGAACTTCAATGTGTGGTTGCCTCTCTCACACACCCCCAACTGGAGACCTGGCCCACAACCCAGGCATGTGCCCTGACTGGGACTCGAACCAGTGACCCTTTAGTTCACAGGCTGGTGCTCAATCCACTTGGCCACACCAGCCAGGACTAAAGTAATTAATTTTCTAACTACTAAGATGTACATCTGAAAGTAACACAGAATATTATTGAATGTTAACTGTAATTGAAAAATAAATAAAAATAAAATAAATACTGCCTTAAAAATAAAATAAACAGTCTCATATGTTAAAAAGAAAAAGGAAAAAAAAAGAGGGCAACCCATATTTTCAGTGTGGATACCTGCTTCTGGAAGACCTTGTTCCAAGGGAATAGAGTTGCTCTTTTTGACGTGACTGGGGTTTGTCTTAAGGACTGATGCAAAGGGCTTCCCTTTTTTTCACCTAACTTGGAAACCTATCAGGGCAGAGGGACTACATAAGAGGTCTTTCCCTAAAAACACTGAAAGACAAATGAACAAATTGCTGCTCTCTAGGAAAAACAAAACAAAACATTGCAGCAAACAATAGATGCATCAATAGCCTGAGAGGAAATTCTAGGAAGTGAGATTTTGGGGGGAATAAAGGCTTTGAAAGGTTTTTGTGTATACCAGATAGTCTAGAAAGCCACATACATGGGAAAGGAAGGACACATACTTAGAGAACTAAGACCATAAGCTTTCACCTTTGGCTGATGTTTAGACTCAGAGCACTCGTGAAGCAGAGGTCAAGGCAGAGTCGTAAACAACTTTCTAAGTATGGAAGGAGTGATCCGACATAGATCACAGCAAAGACCTGGAGTTTTGTTTTATTTTTTTCTTTTCTGATCCTTTTTTTTCTTTCTTTCTTCATGCCTGTCCTCCAGGCATTTAAGAATGTCTCTGTTAAACTATAATTTAAAAATGTAGTTACATAGGAGAAGTCCATTTAGGGGTTTCTAATTTTCCAACATTATAGTTGTATTTCCAACTTACCCTCAAAAGTTCAGAAAACAGAAGAATGTTCACTAAATCAGCAATCATTTGGGGGGCCCTACTATGTGATAGGTGTGGTAGACAGGAAAGATCTGACTTGGACTTGAAGGAATTTGTAGGCCAGTAGGGGAACCCATCTAACTAAAATACCAGTCTAAGGGCCATAAGAATTTTGAAAAAGGGCCCTGGCTGGCGTAGCTCAGTGGATTGAGCGCGGGCTACAAACCAAAGCATCACAGGTTCAATTCCCAGTCAGGGCACATGCCTGGGTTGCAGGCCACAGCCTCCAACAACTGCACATTAATGTTTCTCTCTCTCTCTCTCTCTTTCTCCCTCCCTTCCCTCTCTAAAAGTAAATAAATAAATAAATAAAATCTTTAAAAAAAGATTAAAAAACAAAAGAATTTTGAAAAAGGGCCTGGCTGGATAGCTTGGTTAGAGCATCATCCTGATATGCCAAGGTCGTGAGTTCTATCTCCAGTCAGGACACATACAAGATCAACCAATAAATGCATAAATGAATGTAACAACAAATCAATATTTCTCTCTCTCAAGTCCATTTTTTTAAAAAAGTGTTCAAAGGACCAGGGAAGCTAACCGCTTCCTTAACCAAGGAACAGGTTAAGGAATAGCCCCTTCCTTTCTCCCTTCCTTCCTTCTTTCCTTCCTTCCTTCCTTCCTTCCTTCCTTCCTTCCTTCCTTCCTTCCTTCCTTCCTTCTTCTTTCCTTCCTCTCTCCCTCTCTCTCTCTCTCTCTCTCTCTCTCTCTCTCTCTCTCGGAATGGCCTCTTAAAAGAGATCATAGAAGCTAATTTTTGATGGATGCAGAGTTTCAAGGGAGAATGGGTAGAAGCCGACTTTAATTGGAAGGGTGAAGGAGAGTGATTGCAATATATCCATCTGTCCATAATGAAGTAATGGATTCCCCCTAGGTTTAGCCAGGTGCTTGACAGTCAGCTATAGTACATTTTTAACCTCTCTTGCAGCTATGTATGACAGTGTGACTGTATTCTGGCTACCTGAAGGAAAGTGAGTGGAAACGTTGTTGGCAATTCTCAGGTCACACCTTTAACAGGAAGCAGCTTGGCTTTATCTTCCTCTTTGCAGTGTAGTAATAGTGAGTCAACTTTGACTCTGTGGCCAGAGTGTAATACCATGAGTGGAGTAACAAGGTGGACAGAACTGAACTCCAGGGAACAAAGCCCCGACCAGTCCTGCATGGTCTATCAGTTCAGACTTTTACCTGGAAGAGAAACAGAATTACTTTGATTAAGCCACTGATACTTTTGTCACCATCTAGTCTTTATCCTAACTAATAAAAGCAGTAATAAGAGAAGAAAGGCAATAAGAATGAAACCTATGTAGAAAGCCAAACTCTGTCTTTTCTTCTCTTTTTTATCTTCCCCACCTCTTTCCTAATCCATCATTCATTTTCTGTAGTTATGTGTATGTGTACCTAGGCACACACTTCTCCATATCTCACTGGTTCCAGATTTTTAGCTCCAGATATGTTAACAAACTTACATCTTTTATATTTTTCCTGCTTAATCCAGACACCAGTGAAATAGCCCTAAGGAGGGAAACCATGTCTTCCCTCAGAGGCTCTCCCCAGATCACAGTGAGGCAGTAGGCATCTGGCCAAGCAGTGGACAGGCACATCCCTTTGGTCACTGTGGGCAGAGGGTATTGTTTCCTGTGTACAATAGGATTTGTAGGGAATAGAGGAGCAGTATTGTTCCTAGGCAGCCTCCTCTCTTTCCATAAAAGGGCATTTTGAGGAAGTCTTCAATGTGGCAATCACAAATGCCTTATGTTCCCCACTTTCATCAAAACTTCTAATTTCTTGCCCTGACTGGTGTGGCTTAGTGGGTTGAGTCTCATCCCACAAACCTAAAAGTCACCAGTTTGATTCCTGGTCAGGGCACATGTCTGGATTGCAGCTCAGGTCCCTGGTTGGGGATGTGTGAGAGGCAACTGATCAATGCTTCTCTTCCTCTCTTTCTCCCTCCCTTCCCCTTTCTCCAAAAATAAACAAAAAAAATCTTAAAAAAAAACAAACTTCTAATTTCTCTACATTACCTTACACGGTATTGTAATATTTTTTTGGTCTTTCTAGTATCCGTGAATTTGATAACAGAATCTAATTTTACTCGTAATTATAATTCATGTGGTTAGAACTGAAGCTCTCCCAGCCATTTGACTAGGGTTGAATTGTAATACAGTTTGTAATCTAGTCCTAGTGAAAACTGGAGGTATTAGTAAAAAAAAAAAAAAGGCTTTCAAAATACTGAGGTTGCTACACTAGGAGAATATAAGGCTGGAGCTGCTGATATCAATTTGCCATACCATGGAGTGAGCCTATCTCAGAATAAAATCAACACTGAGGAAAACAGAACCAAGAGATAGAAGTCTCTGTCTGGGAACCTCGTACTCTATTCTATTTTATCACCCTTTATGCTTCCTAAAAACTCCATCACAGCACTGTTCCGCTTGAACCTTTCAAAAGACCTGAGAAATAGACAGTATCATCCACATTCTACAGAAGAGGAATTTGAGACTCAGAGAGGTAAAACAACTTACAAAAGCCATGTAGCAAATTACTGGCAGAGGCAGAATGAAAACTGCACCAATTGCTACCCAATCTAACAGTTTTTCTCTTACATTACACTGTTAGGGACATTTTACCCTCTGCAGTGGGGAGATCAATACAAAGCCCCATCACACTCTAGGAAGTCATTCTAGGCACAGGTAGCTCTGGTAAGTCATTAATCCCTCTGGTGCTTTGCAAAGCCACTCTCCTTGGTCAGAGCCAAGGGGTATCTTTTACACCTGATCTTGCACACCTGTTGCTATGAGTGCACAGTCAGTGCTAGTGACAAAGGGTTTTCTCACCCTTCACAACTACTTAAGGATGGGGTCAGAATCAGGCAGTAATTACTATTCCATGCTCCCAGGTCAAGCCTTAACATTACTGAGTATGTTAACAATGGAGTTTTTCTACTGTTAATGGGAATTCAGTGAAATAATCAGCAAGAACCCATAGAAGAGAAATTTCTGGCTGCAGCCAATGGATCATTTTCAGTCAATTTTCCCTAATATGTGAGACAGATGGGAGCGGGTAGGGACCAGAGAAAGAGGCAAAGTATGAAACCTGATTCAGGAAATTGTAAAAGAGGGAAATGAGCAACCCTAGTGTATCTGGGAGGGAATGTCAAGGTGTAGCACTTTGCCCAAGCAAGGACCTTTCATATCTTCCATGTCTTTCCCTCCATCCCTTTCTTTTTCTTTTCTTTTCTTTTCTTTTCTTTTCTTTTCTTTTCTTTTCTTTTCTTTTCTTTTCTTTTCTTTTCTTTCCTTCCTTCCTTCTTTCTTTCTTTCTTTTTTGCAGTCTGGCTGTACAGGGATTAAAAGTACTGGGGATTTCTCTAATTACTCGGAAGTGATGGAACTCAGAGTTGGAAAATTTTTAGTTTTAAGTTATAGTTAATAAGCTTAGTAATTATGCATGTAAAACGCTATTGTTTTAGGAACTAAGGTATGACTCACCTTGACTCCAGGAGATCACAAGCAATTCAACTTTTGTGCCCCAAGAGGACTGCAAGCAGTCAAGGTGGTATTTGAGCCATGTGTTCCAGGAAGAGATGTTTGCTGTCCAGGACACAGATAAAGAATCACTGGTCAGCAGATGAAAAAATGCTAGGAAAATTGCTGGACTACAGCTTTTATCTGGTTAACATTTTTCCTGAATTTCAAACCCCTTACTTACACTTTTTTTCCTCCTTATAAAAAACATTGGCTTGAAATGAAATGTAAGACAGTGGTCCTTAGGGTACATAACCTGCCACCTTCTCTGATCACTGGCCATCTGAATAAAGCACTCATAAAGATTCGATCCTTGTCTCTACTTATTGGTTCTAGTAGTGACAGGCAGCACGAATGCTGGCTTTTCCCGTTTCAGAAGACCATCTGTGCCTCACTTTGACTCATGGGTCCCTGTTCTGATGAAGGAACCACATGCTAATCTGTCTAGTTCTCCCACTCCCCATCCCTTACCATCTGGCTAACGGGATCACTTTTGTCAGAGAGTAGGGCTGGGATGGAGGTCTAGGCAGAACTCCTCCCTTCCCAGCTGCTCCCTGATGCCCTGGGGACTGGCAAACATCAGAGTACCATTTGACATCAGCCCACTCTTGACCACCAATCAATATCCAAGTATGGCAACTGGGTGGAAATCTACTCTGGCTGAAGGAGTATTTCCCCCCTCCATGACAACTTTTGCATCTTTATCTCCCTTTTGCAGACCTGACTTAAGCTGAAGCCTGAGTCATCAGGGTGAACACGGGAATCTTTTTTCTATACTTAAATGCAGGTTAATGACATGATAGAACAATTTTAGTAATGATATTATATTGATCTGGTTAAAATAATGTATTCCCTATAATGAAATATCATGAGCAAAACTGGATTTTCCAGATTCCATTTTTTTCTGCCAATGAGCAGCAATTTTTCTTGAACTTTATTTCATCTATTCCTTCCTACTGTCCCAAGAATATGAGGAAGAAATAAAATAGAACTAAACATGAACCAAGAGGAGTAGAAAATGAAGAAAGTTGCCAGTTTTTCTTATCATATTTTTAAAAACATTTTTATTTACTTACTTTTAGAGAGAGAGGAAGGGACGGAGAGAGGGAGAGAAACACTGATGTGCAAGAGATATTGGTTGCCTCTTGAACACCCCCAACCGGGACCTGGTCTGCAACCCAGACATGCGCATTCCAGGCATGCAGAAGTAAAATAAATAAAATAAAATAAATATTAAGTAAATCTAAGATAATAACTGTTATAATTTGGTACCATTTAGATTTTACATCTCTTTTTTTGTCTGTTTGAGCTCAGAGGGCTAACTCTTATTAAAATTCCCTGACCTATACTGTTCCTTCAACACTTTTTTTCCTTCCATTAGTTTTAATGTATTTAAATATGAAGTCTCAGCAAAAAATATTTTGTCCAGCCTCCTTCCCTCACATTAAAAGTCTTGAACACTGCCCTGACCAGTGTGGCTCAGTTGGTTGAACCATCAACCTGCAGAGCGAAAGGTTGCCAGTTGGATTCCACGTCAAGGCACATGCCTGGGTTGTGGGTTTGTCCCTGGTCGGGATGTACAGGAGAGGCAACCAACCAATGTTTCTCTCTCACATCAATGTTTCTCTCCCTCTCTTCCCCTCTCTAAAAATAAATAAGTAAAATCTATTTAAAAGTCTTCAACACTAACATGGTTTCTAACAGCTTAAGGCTGCATTCCTAGGATAATGTCACCTAACTCCCTTTAAAGCACTTTTCTGAGAGAGCTCAAGGCTGCCAAAAGAATCTATTATTTGTTCTATTGAACACCTCACAATAGGCCCCTGACTACCATTTCCTAGAGTATTTACTAAAAAGGGCTTACAATTTTGAATCTTTCTTCTGTTCCTTTGAGGTTGACCCATATCTCTTATAACTCCAAAGTGTCTTTCTCAAGGACCTGAAAGCGATTTCTCTGAAACGTATTCATCAGCAAGGATAGGGCTTTCTCTTTCAGTCTCTGTGGAAAGATAGAATCCTAACTTAGATAATTGCCAGCTAAAAGACAGAGTTGGCTTAATTGGCATTTACTCTGACCAAACCTTTTGTCATTTTTCAATTTCCTGTCTCTGCTCAGGCCCCCTTCTTGCTCCTGCTTACTCACTCCCTCATTCTCTCTTTGATATGCCCCATCACCTCTGTATCAATCAAAGCCGAGTATGGTTCATCTTGGACTCTGTTCTTTATTGCAGTAATATATTACCAATTAAAATATGTCTTTACCACTTTAGTGCCCAGGTTTGTTTATCTTTGACATGTTCTTTCATCAGTCTTATGGAGTTTCACCCTATTCACATGTGGCTTAGTATTCGGCCTCAGACTCAGTAGGACCCCTATGCATATTTCTGGTTCTTTTTTTTTTGCCCATGTAGCTCTTTCTTCTCTGGCATTCTGCTTTGCAGCTGTCTCAGTCTCCTCAGAGTTGCTCTCTGCTTCCTCAACTCAACAAAACTGCTGTGTTCTGCTAGGGTTCCCCCACCCTGAGCTGAAGTATAGAAAGTGACTCTAGGTAGAAATCCAAAGTGTTGTTGATCTCATCTTTTTTGTTTTGTTTTGTTTTTCAGGGTTCATAGTTCCATACTGCTCATTACTCCAGTATCTGAAAACAGTTGTTTCATATATTTTATCCAGTCTTCTAATTGTTTATCATCAGAAGGCAAGTCCAGTAACATTTATTCCACTTATGGAAACTTATAATCTCTTTTTTGATTATCTTTAATTCATTCATTTAATTGCATTGGAGTAAAAAAAGGGAAAAACACATAAATCACAAAACTTAAATGGCAAATGACATTTATAATACACTTAACAGACAATTAATGCACAGAATATATGACAGCTCTTACAAATCCATAAGAAAAAGGGAAACAACCCAGTAGTAAAATGGGTGGGAAAAATAGCAAGCAATTCACAAATTGTTAATAAATGCAAGAGTGGGGGCAGAAGAAACTTTCTCTCCCTTTATAGTTTCTTTCAGCTGGCTAATAATTAAATCAACATGAGACAGGTTAAAATAACCAAATTTAATAGTATACCTTCTTACAGGAGCCCCATGTATATGAGAGGTTCAAAGACAGAAAGAGAGAAAAATGAGTTATATATGACATTTGAGCTAAGAATGAGGTAAGAAACTTGGGTCTTCAGAAAGGAGAAAAGTCATTGCAGGATGATAAGAAGAGCAAGATGTTCAGTAATTAGTAGTTTGCCCTGCCATGTAGACAGATTTAGAAAAGATAGTTCTGGGTTTGACTGGTGTGGCTCAGTTGGCTGGGTTTTGCCCCACAAAGTGAAAGGTTGCTGGTTTGATTCCTGGTGACAGCACATGCCTGGGTTTCAGGTTCAGTCCGTGGTCATGGCATTTGTATGGGAGGCAACTGATCCATGTTGACGTTTCTCTCCCTCTCTTCCTCCTTCCCTTCTCCTCTGTCTAAAAATAAATAAGTAAAATCTTTAAAAACAAAAAAGTTATTTCTGGTGATAACTCTTATAGTGGACAAGACACCAAATTTAAATTCTTCAAGGGAATGGTAAAGTTTCTCCTGAGCCCACAGGGACTTGATTACCTTCAGCTCCAAATAATTCACATGCAAAAGTGGTACATTTTCTGTGGCACATTTTGGGGAGGGATTGTTTTTTTAAAAGACTTTATTTATTTTCAGAGAGGGTAAGGGAGGAAGAGAGGGAGAGAAACATCAATCAGTTGACCCTGGCACACCCCCAGCCAGGAACCTGGCCCTCAACCCAGGTACGTGCCCTGACCGGGAATTGAATCAGTGATCTTTTAGTCTGTGGAACAATACCCAACCTACTGAGCCACACCAGTCAGGGTTGGGGAAGGCCTGCTCTGAACCCCTACAAAGAAATATACAACACAAGGAAATGCAAATTAAACTCCAATTAAAGACCATTTATCATTCTTCTCACAAAATTGAAAAGGTTGGTAATTTGAAATATTGGTGAAAATGGAGACAATTGTACTTGAACAACAATAAAAAATAAAATGTTGGTAAGAGTACAGCAAAACAGATATCTCTGTACACTTTGGTTCCTGTGTACATTCATTCAGTCACTTTGGTAGGCAATTTGGGGAAATAGAGAAGCCTCAGTGCGTGGGAACCTGTGCTGTTGGACTATACTGCTGGACTCCTGAAAAGCTTCCATTACTGCCACTATGGCTGCTTCATGTGCCCACTGTGCCTGCTCTGGGGTGGTCAGTGACAGAGGCTTACTGTTAGCAATTGGCCAAGTCATTGTCTTGGTTGTGTAATGCTTCTTCTGTAGTGGAGTCTCAGATATGCATTAACATATTGTGAACTGAACTGCATCCCCCTGCCCCACAAATTCATATGTTTGAGCCCTAAGTCATAGTACCACAGAATGTGACTGTATTTGGAAATAGACCTTTAAAGAGGTGATTACATTTACAATGAGGTTGTTAGGGTGGACCCTAACCTAATGTTGCAAGGAGAGGAAATTTGGGAACACAAAGAGACACCAGAGATATGCACACACAGAGGAGAGACCGTGTGAGGACCTGCCAAGGAAGCAGCCATCTCCAAGCCAAGGCAAGAGACCTCAGAAGGAACCACAACTGCAGATACCTTGATCTTGGACTTCTAGCCCCCAGAAGAGAAAATAAATTTGTTGTTTCAGCCACTCAATCTGTAGCACTTTGTTATGGCACAGCCCTAGCAAAATAATACACACGATACAAAGATCTTCACACTTCATGCCTCTTCATTAGGCCTTCTTATTCTTGCTTTTCCAGTCTTTCTCATTCTCTAACCAACCAATTCATTCACCACTGTTTACAGTTCTGAATATAGCTAACCTCAGACCACTTCTGTTTCTATCACAAGTAGATACTGCACTTGCCCAAGTTCACTGATGGGAGGATTTATTTTCACCACTGTCTTTTCACTGCTATGTGAGGAAACTACAATATTTTCTGCTTGTACTCACTACCAAACTAACTTCCTCTGTTATCTGGGTCATAAAGGCATATATGACAACAGATATAAGCTGAATGAGAGGTGCCAATGTAACAGCAGTGAATGACTTGGGGGTCTTGCCACCTGCTCATGCAGCATATTTGTATTATCTGGCCCTATTTGGGTCTAAACTTGAATGTACCATATCCATCTTGCGGCAGATTGCTTCTGGGCCCACCTGACTTTAAGATTTGATGGGTCTTACAAACCAAGCACATGATGGGTCGTTTTGTCAGTGTGATTGATGTTTTATGGTCAGGCACTCCATCTCTACCGTGGCCTAGGGTGGTTTGTCAAAAGATGAATAGTTCCCTGCTGAACCAAATGCAAACACGATAGGGACCACTATCTTGATATCCTTTAAATATTTAAGAGTGTCACTGATCGCCACCATTTCCCATAAGAGGTAATGTTTTTTCATTGCCATTTTGCCTGGTTTAAGAGGATGTTTCAGAGGCTTCTATTTGGCCTTTCTGTTACTATAGCTCTTATTTTACAGGTTATGGGACTAATGTCATAATTCTGTTAACTACCAAGTATGTCAATTTTATTTATTCATTTGAGAATTGGGGTAATTACCACTGGGTGTGTATGTGCACGCAGTGGATTAACTGTGAACTGAACCTAGGCCAGGACTCCATTTTTTACCTAGTCTCCATATGCCACCCCTCTAACTGGGGACCTCTGATGATGTTTTGGGTCCCCTAGTATCAATTTCATTTCAGGCTCTGTGTCCAACAGTCCTCCAATTGCTCGGATAATATTTCCCTGTCTCCTGTGTATGTCTGTCTAAATGGTAGTGGATGCCTTTGTGGAAGGACTGAAGATATCATTGCCATATATACTTGCCAGGACGTTGCAGGGTCCTTCCTCCTGGAGACGTGGCCTCTCCTTCAGTCATTGGATTCTAGGTCTGAAAACTGGTTCTGGCCCAGAAACTGGGCAATGCATCATGACTCAGCCCCTTCATCTTCTAACCTTGATTTCTTTTGATTGCTAGATTGGCCATTTTTACCTTAGTTTAAAAAAAAAAGAAGAAGAAGGGTGAAGCCCTGGCTGGTGTGGCTCAGTGCGTTGGGTGCTGACCTCTGAACTGAAAAGTTGCTGATTCCATTCCCAGTCAGGACACATGCCTGGGTTGTGGGCCAGGTCCCCAGTTGGCGACATGCGAGAGGCAACCATTTGATGTTTCTCTCACACATCAATGTTTCTCTCCCTATTTTTCTCCTTCCCTTCTCCTCTTAATAAAAATAAATAAATAAAATCTTTAAAAAAGAAAGGAGTGGATGTCTGGGGAGCATATCACAATGTACTAAAATACACTTCCTATTGTTTTGTAAGTCTATTTTTTATTGATTATGCCATTATAATTGTCCCATTTTTCCCCTCTTATGCCCCTCTGCCCTGCACCCCTCTCCCATCAACATTCCCCCTCTTAGTTCATACCATGGATTGTACATATAAGTTTTTTGGCTTCTCCATTTCTATACTATTCTTAACCTCCCCCTGTCTATTTTGTACTTGCCAATTGTGTTTCTTATTCCCTGTACCTTTTCCCCCATTCAGCCCCTTCCCTTTCCCACTGATAACCCTCCACGTGATCTCTATTTCTGTGAATCTGTCCCTGCTTAGGTGTTTGCTTAGTTTGTTGGGGTTTTTTTTTAAGGTTCAGTTATTGATAGTTGTGAGTTTGTTGTCACTTTACTGTTTGTATTTTTGATCTTCTTCTTTTTCTTAGATAAGTCCCTTTAACATTTCATATAATAAAGGCTTGGTGATGATGAACCAAGCATCTGAGAGGTGGGCTATTCTTCATCACTTAGTTTTATTTTTTTCTGGAGCTTTGATCTGTTCTTTCATTTGAGTCATATATATATATATTTTGTCTCAGTGCACCTGTTACTTAGTAAGGGGTGGGGCCTTAGGTATTTTCCAGGGCAGGGCAACCCATGTTGCTGTGTTATGGTGCTGTATGTGGGGCAGGGGTCTGAGAAGGAACAGTGCCATTTGCTCAGCTCTCCCAGGCTTTCAGTCACTTCCCCTGCTATCCACAAGCAAATTGGCCCTTCTAGTGCCAATTCCCAGGTGTGTGGGCTTGTGTACATTTTAGGACCCTGTGGGTCTCTCCAGTGAACTCTCCTGTGAGGCTGGGAGTTTCTCCTGCTGCCATAACCCCCACAGGTTTTTTCAGTCAGAGGTGTTGAGGTTTTATTTCCCCGACCTGGAACCCTTGGTTGCATGGTCTGTCTTGCTCCCCAGTTGTTCCTTCTGGTTCATCTGCATGCAAATGTGGGACCACCTGCTCCACCAGTTGCCTCCTTACCCAATCCACCATCCACTGCCTTGCCTGCGCTGGTCCTCTAGCCATCGCCTTGTCACGAGTTCTCTCCACCCCTGCTGCCTGTCTCCGCTCCTCCTACCGGTCTGGATGAATATTTCTTCTTTAATTCCTTGGTTGTCAGTCTTCCATACAGTTTGATTTTTTGACAGTTCTGGTTATTTTCTTATTTCAAATTTGTCATTGTCTTTCTTTTGGTTGTGCGGGGGCGGGGGGAGGGAACGTGTATCTACCTACGACTCCATCTTGGCCAGAGTCCCATAGTTTTGATCTTCTTTTTTTTTTAATATAAGTCTCTCTAACATTTCATATAATAAGAGCTGGGTGATGATGAACTCCTTTAACTTGACCTTATCTGAGAAGCACTTTGTCAGCCCTTCCATTCTAAATGAAAGCTTTGCTGGATAGACTCATCTTGTGTATAGGTCCTTGCCTTTCATGACTTCGAATACTTCTTTCCAGCCCCTTCTTGCCTGCAAGGTTTCTTTTGAGAAATCAGCTGACAGTCTGATGGGAACTCCTTTATAGGTAACTGTCCTTTTCTCTTGATGCTTTTAAGATTCTCTCCTTATCTTTAATCTTGGGTAATATAATTATGATGTACCTTGGTGTGCGCTCCCTTGAGTCCAAATTCTTTGGGATTCTGAGCTTCCTGGACTTCCTGGAAGTCTATTTCCTTTGCCAGATTGGGGATGTTATTTTTCACTTTTTTTTTCAAATAAGTTTTCAATTTCTTGTTCTTCCTCTTCTCCTTATGGCACCTCTATGATTCAGGCGTTGGAATATTTAAAGTTGTTCCAGAGGTTCCTAAGACTCTCCTTATTTTTTTGTATTCTTGTTTTTTCATTCTGTCCTGGCTGAATGTTTATTTCTTCCTTCTGTCTCAAATCTTTGATTTGAGTCCTGGTTTCCTTCTCTTCACTGTTGGTTCCCTGTATATTTTTCTTTGTTTCACTTTTCATAGCATTCACTTCTTCCTCTATTTTGCATACATGCTCAATTATTTCTGTGAGCATCCTGATTACCAGTGTTTTGAATTCTGAAAATGATAGGTTGGTTATCTCCTTGTGGCTTAGTTCTTTTTCTGGAGTTTTGATCTGTTCTTTCCTTTGGGCTGTATTTCTTATCTTAGTGCACCTCTTACATGGTAAAGGGCGGAGCCTTAGGTATTTCCAAGGTGGCACAACCCACTTTGATGTTTTGTGGTGCTGTATGTGGGGGAGGGGTTATAGAAGGAACAATGCCACATGTTCAGCTCTCGCCTGCTTCCAATCACTTCCCTCGCTACCTACAAGCAAATTGGGTCCTTCTGGTGCTAATTCTCAGGTGGGTGGTTGCGTGGGCTTGTGTACATTCTTGGACCCAATGGGTCTCTACAATAAACTCTCATGTGAGGCTGGGAGTTTCTCTGTCTGCTGTAACACCCACAGATTTTTACAGCCAGAGGTTTTGAGGCTTTAGTTTCCTGTACTGGAACCCTGGGTTGCATGAGCTGTCTGTCTCGCTTCCCAGTTGTTCCTTCTGGCTTATTTGCATGTGAATGTGGGATCATCCACCACCTTGCCCTGCATCCACTCCATCCAAGCTGCCCGTTTCCAAGCCACTCCTACCAGTCTGGATGAATGTTTCTTCTTTAACTCCTTGGTTGTCAGACTCCCATACAGTTCATTTTTTTTGGCAGTTTTGATTGTTTTTTGTTTTCAAATTTGTTGTTGTTCTTCTTTTGGTTGTACATGGAAGCAAAGCATGTCTACCTATGTCTCCATCTTTGTCAGAAGTCCTCCCTTTCTATTATTTGAATCATTTACACTGAGAAAGTATTCATGTGTTTTGTGTAATAAAAAATGCTTAAAAGAATTTTTAAATAAACAAGCAAAAGGAAGAAATTAGAAATTGCCCATAATCTTTCCAGGAAGAGTTAACCAGTGTAATTATTTTGGCATATACTTTTCTAATTTCAAATTCAAAATTTTATTGTTGTGTATAATTTTATAAAAATGAGACCATCTTCTGTATATTGTTAGTAACTGTTTTTAAACTTAGCAATGTTATATAAGCATCGTTTTACATTTACATATTCTATAACATCCTCTTTTTAGACTTTATTTTTTAGAACAGTTTAGATTCACAGGGAAAAAAATTGAGCAGATAGTACAGGGAGTTCCTGTATTCTCCTAGCCTCCCCCCCCCATAGTTTCCCTTGTTAGTAACACCTTGTATTAATGTAGTATATTTAATGTTATAATTGATGACCTAATATCGATGCTTTATTATTATCTAAAGTCCAGAGTTTACATTAAGGACACTCTTTGTGTTGTACAGTTCTATGGATTTTTTTTTTAATTTTTGTTTTTCCTTTTTTAAAATTTTATTTATTTATTTATTTATTTATTTTTAGAGAGGGAAGGGAGGGAGAAAGAGAAAGAGAGAGAGAGAGAAACATCAATGTGCAGTTGCTGGGGGCCGTGGCCTACAACCCAGGAATGTGTCCTGACTGTGGATCGAACCTATGATGCGTTGCTTCGCAGTCTGCGCTCAATCCACTGAGCTACACTAGCCAGGGCAGTTCTATGGATTTTGACAAATGCATAACATCATATATTCACTGTTACAGTATCATAAAGAATAGTTTTACCACCCTAAAAATGCTCTGTACTTCACCCATTTGTCCCTCTTCCCCAACAACTGGGATCCACTTACAATGTCTATAATTTTGCCTTTTATAACATTCTTTTTAATGGCTGCATATCATTGTGTCATGTAGCTGGGTAAATCCATTGATGCTGTTACAGGCCTTAAAGAAAAAACTAGAGCCCTGACTGTTGTGGTTCAGTTGGTTGGGTGCTGTCTCAAAAAGTAAAAGGATGCCATTTAGATTCCTGCTTTGGGCACATGCCTGGGTTGCAGTTTGGAGGCAGCCAATCAATCAATCAATCAATCAATCAATCAATGTTTCTCTCCCTCTCTTTCCCCCTCCTATCCCCTCCCTCTATACAACAAATAAACAAGAAAGACTAGAATGGTAGCAATAAACCTTAGATTCACAATAGGAGCAGACCAAACTTTGCTGACCTGGCACGGCTTTCTTGCCTATGTGTTCACACTTGACTCTGTATTTCAGTGTTTCATTATCTTTGGGCAAAGGAACTTTTTAGATTTCACGTACTACCTTGGAAAACAGAAGAAAACATCTGGTGTTCACTCTGGTGGAAGAATCAAAGCAGTACTGTAAACACCATCTGTCAATTTTTCTTCCCAAGGAGTCTTTCCAAATTTCCAGGGGTTCTCTTTGCCAACTCCTTGTCATAGCACCAGAAGCGAGTGAAATCATTGAGATTTTAATGACGTTCTGAGTTAGGAGGCTGGGCTCCTAGGGCTTCCTGCTGCGCAGATGCACATCCCCATAGGCTACTTCTACTCTGCTTCCATAGGTGCCAGTCTCCACCTCCTCAAGCAGAGTAGCTGTGTATGGATGTGTACTTGGTGCTTCACACAAAAGTGCCTGGCTGAGGGGTCTAGAGAGGGCTGAAATCCTGCTGCACTCAATTTGCCAAACTGTGCACCTTGGCATTGCATCCAAACACAGAGGGTGCCTTTTTCTATCTATCTTGCACAGAGGCACAGTTTAGTGTAGTAGCTGGTCTTGTCCTGGAGCTCACTGAGATTATTTAACTCCATTGTAATAGTCTGTTTATGTATTTGCCTTCGTCCTAAGGTTCTTGATTACTAAGGTTTTATTTAATGTTTGTTTCCATTGCAGCATAAGGTGTATAGTAGACCTCAATATATTAACTCAATAAATTACTAGGAACAGGGCTCTTTCAGCTCAGTGCCAGGACAGTCTACCCATACCATTAAAAAAATAAAATTAATTATCTTTTACTATTTTTGAAAAGATTTTATTTATTTTTAGAGAGAGGGAAAGGGAAGAAGAAAGAAAGGGAGAGAAACATTAACATGTGGTTGCCTCTCACGTGCCCCCCTACTGGGGACCTGGCCTGCAACCCAGGCATGTGCCCTAAACTGGGCTGGCCAACCTTTGGTTCACAGGCTCACACTCAATCCACTGAGCTACTCTTTACTATTGACTAATTGACTTTTACTCTTACAGGATAACTCTTACCAAGTTCCCTGCTGTGCTTTTTTACTAACTTTTCTTTTCTTTGTTTTATCTTTCTCTTTTTTTTTTAATTAGGTTTCCCCCTGTTTTTCTTTATTTTTTAAAAAAATCTGCTATCTTAACCATTTTTTATTGATTTTTTTTTAAGGGAGAGAAAGAGACATGGCCATAAACAATGGTGTGGGGAATGACTGTGGAAGTGGGGAGCAGGAGGGGTGGAAAGGGGTGAAAGGAGGAAAATTGGGATGACTGTAATAGCATAAACAATACATAAATAAATAAAATGAAAATTAAAAAAATGAGAGGGAGATAGGGAAACATTGATTTGTTGTTCCACTTACACATTCATTGGTTGATTCTTACATGTGCCCCTGACCAGGGATTGAACTCACAATGTTGGCATACTGGGACAATGCTCTAACCAACTGAGCTACCCAGCCAAGGCCTCTCTTGTTTTTCATACTGGTTCTCCATCTCCTTCATTGATTCCATGAACAAACCAATAACATATTTGTTCTCACATCCATTCTCTCTTCTTTTTTTCTGAAAACTACTACTGTTTCCCAGCTCCTTTGACAACTGGATACTAGCTAAATTCAGTCAATGGGAGGCATGGGAAGGAGATTGAAGGGTGGGGGGAGAGGGAATTCAGGGTAGTTCTTCCTCTTTCGTATGACTGTGGAAGTATTTTCCAGCAGTGGCTGCCATCTTCTACGTGGTTTATACTCACCCTCCTTTCTTGGTCCCAAGTCTTGCTCTCTCCAGAGCCAAAATTGATAGTTTGGTGTGTATTCTTTTATGCATGTATATACATACATTTATCTATGTAGTTGTTTTCTTTCTATAAAAATGAATACAAGCCCTGGCTGGCGTAGCCCAGTGGATTGAGCGCGGGCTGCGAACCAAAGCACCGCAGGCTCGATTTCCAGTCACGGCGCATGCCTGGGTTGCAGGCCACGGCCCCCAGCAACCGCACATTGATGTCTCTCTCTCTCTCTCTTTCTCCCTCCCTTCCCTCTCTAAAAATAAATAAATAAAAACTAAAAAAAAAGAGAGAGAAAAAAATGAATACAATAGGCATTATTCTGCAGCTTGTTTTTTTACTTTACAATAGATTGTGATAGTCACTGCCAAATTGCTCTACAAAAAGGTTTCACCAATTTATACTGCTATCAACAGGGTATAAGAATGCTTTTTTTTTTTTCTCTATCTGCACCAGCATTGGATGTAGTTAATCCTTTTTAGCTGTTGCCATTTTGTGAGGTGAAAAATGGGGTCTTGTTTCATTTTTAAAAATTATTAGTGATGTTGAACATTTTTTTTACCAGCTATTTTGTTCACTAGCTATTCGTGTTTCTTCTTTAGTGAACTGCCTCTTGAAGAAGTTACATCTTTATTTTTCTATTGAGTTATTCTATTCTTTTTATTGATTTGTAGGGGCTCTCTTTGGTAAAATTAATACTTTTCTGATATATATGTCACAAATATTTTTTCCAGGTTATCTTTTCACTCAGATGATTATCTGCCAGATACCGTCATTCTCTGTATAACTAAACTGTCCAATTCCCTCCTTCAGAGCATGTTTGTAGACCCATGGCACCCAACACATGGTAGAACTTAGTCAGTGCTCGATGGCTAAATGAATGAAAGATTGTAGGGCTAGTTATCTATCTTTCCTGCCTCTGCTCTTAGGCTCTACAAAAGTCTAGTTGTGTATGAAGGAGGGAGAGAGAGTACAAAAAAGAGGGAGGATTGTGAGCTGGTGCTCTGTGGCTTGAAATGCTGTTTCTAGACCAATGTCAGTTGCACTGAGATGGGCCAGATACAGTGCAGGGGTAGTAGAGGACTGGCATCCTGTTCAGCCTTTTCTGGCCACATGTTGAGTTACCACTGGGATTTATACCTGGGAACTGACAAGTATGAGTCACTCTTAGGAAGGTGAAGAAGTATTTGTTTTTCCAGTTAATGACTCCAATTCCTTCCCATTTCTTTTCTTCCCCTCTTTTTCCTCCCATTTTTTAAGGATGTCTTGCCTTCTTGGTGGCTGGGTTGCACATAGCAGGCTGGCCCAGGAGTAAGTGGTGAATAACACGGCCCACACTTAAAACAAAAAGGCAAAAAAAAAAAAAAAGAAATATTATTGGATCAGGAGACTTAGGCTGATAGAGAATCTCAGGAAGTTCTTGTCTGATGGGGGAGGCTTGTCTCTGGACTCAGGGAGTTAGGCCTTTGGAGAGGAGAGGCACAGGGCTAGCCATCCAAAGGTTTTTCCTTCCTAATCCTCCATGGCACCATAGTCTTCTGACTCCTTTTCTGCTTCTCTGGCTACTACTCTTCTATTTCTTCCTCTGCTTCCTCTTTCCATGCCCTATTTGCCAGTGTTCCAGAGGGTTCTATCCTCAAAAGTTTTAATTAATCTAAATTTCTATTCTTCTAGCCAAACTTTCAAGAATTTGACTCAGGTCAAAAACCTTAAAGTCATCCTGAGTCCTCTCATTTCCTCCACCGTGCAACTAATTTGTGAGCAAATTCTTATGGTCTACCTTCAAAATGTACCAAGAATCTAACTATTTCAAATCATTTCCAGCCTGGATTACTGCAATTATCACTAAGGGCTTCCACTCTTGCCCTTCTTGCTCAGTATAGTAGCTACAGTGATCCTGCTAAAAAGTTAGATCATTTTCCTTCTCTGCTCATAACTCGGCAGTGGCTTTCACCTCACTTAGAGTTAAAGCTGAAGTCCTTAAAATGATCTACAAGATGCTATGTGATATAACCTCCTGTTACCTCTCTGACTTCATCTTCTATTATTCTCCTCTTTACTCACTCCATTCTAGCCATGAGTACTGGGCTGCTTACTCTTCCTAGAATATAGAAGCTAAGCTTCCACCTCAAGGCCTTTATACTTACTGTTCTTTTGCCTTGGCCTGGCATTTTGTTCTTCTATAGCAACATGACTGCTCATTTCCTCACTTCCTTAATGTCTTTACTCAGATGTTACCTGTCCCCTGGCCATCCTTTATAAATTTCAACCAAGGATACTTATTTTATTTTTCCCCCTGAGGTAGAGGAAGTGAGCCAGCTGGGCTGTGTGGACTCAGAAAACAAATTACAGAGTCAGAAGGGCCCCTGGAGCTTAGGAGAGAGGAAGCAAAGGTACAGGTACATGCCTGAAGGCAGGAAGGGGGGAAGAAGGCGTGGGGTAGGCGTGCGGTTGAGAGAGAGTTAGATCAACCATGGATACTTTCTATTGTTTTTCTTGTGCTTTATTCCTTTTCTTAACACCTATCACCATCATTATTATTAGTTATTTCCTCTAGAATGTATGTTCTATGACAGGGGTGTCAAACTCATTTTCACCGGGGGCCACATCAGCCTTGTGGTTGTCTTCAAAAGGCCGAATGTCATTCTAGGACTGTATAAATGTCACTACTCCTTAACTTTAAGGAGCTGAAATCTATGAGATCTATGAGAAATCTAGAATCTATAAGAACAGGTATTTTTTTTTTTTTGAATGGGGGATGTCTTTTTTACATACTGCTGTATCTCCAGTGGGTATTTGTTCAAGGAGTAGTAATACACTACACATGTGTACTCTTTACCTCTTTCCTGATCTCTAAATTCACATTCCCTCCTGAACATCTCTCTAGAAAATTGCCCTCATCTTAATCCCAGGTTGGCCAGCTGAACTCATTATTATCTCTCTTAGGGCTTTAATAAACTTTAGGTCTTTCTTGTTTCTGTTAGCAAGAGACCCCAAAACTTGGCTCCTTCTTCATGATTTCTCCTTCCGTATAGCAGGTCTCTTAATCTTGTTGAGTCAATCTCCTAAATCTTGCTCCAGCCCATCCTCTAGTCCCCATGTCCCCATTTCTGCTTTAGTTCAGGTATGGCTTTTTTTACTCAATGCAGACGAATAGTATGTAGTCTCCAGTTCATTTTATTCACTGCTACCTTTTTAATTCTCCTGATGAAGAGCTTTGCTTAGCTCACTGCTCTCTCTACAAATCTATGGCTATCCATTATCTGTTGAATTACATAGGCAAATAATCCAGAATTCATAATTTGTTATTTTTTGCTCATTTTAACACTCCCTTTCTCGAACTCTCTCATTGTGAGTTAAAATTGCTGCACCTTTCAAAGTACATACATTATCTCCTTTGGAGATGTGGAGGGAAAACAGGACTGGAGAATTAGACACAAGAACTTACACTCTTTACCTACCCAGAAAATGTAGATGTAAATCTTTCCTAATCTCTTAGAGAAAAGTCCATTTTTCTATATCAACTGGAAAAAAAAAAGTCACCCTCTGACTTTTCCTGGAGTTATATGTTTATGCTTCTATTTCCCCTACCATTTAGTAATTTTGGGGAACCAAGATTCATTTAATTCACTTATGAATCCTCCATTCTGATTCCAGAAGACATCCAATAAAGGCCGAAGGCAATGAAGGTTTGGGATCGGATTACCTGGTTTAAACTGGGTGAATGTCAGAATTGGAGGATTTAGAGGTCACCTTTCAATCCGTTCATTTGTAAATGGGGAAAGTGAGGCATCACCACAAATGCTAGGACTTGTACCAGGTCACTGACTGGGGACCACAAACCAGACATCCTGATTCCTAAGCAGGTCTTGTTGGTAAATCTTCGTGCTTCCCTTCCTGTTTCAAGCATCTCGGTTCCCGCCAGGTATTTACTGCGCCCATCTCAGTAGTGTATTAGTGCCCTAAATCTGAACTCATTCTCCCCGAATCTTATCTGCCTTCCGCCCCTTCAACTCTGGTCCCTAAATTTCAACCCATCTCCCTAAATCCTCTTGTCCAACCCCTAAACCTTACCCTCTCATCCACCCGCTCTTTCCTTCTCTCCCTTCGGGTCAGCAGGGTTCACCCGTTCGGATTGCAATGCTCCAGGTAGCCGAAGTTTAGTACTAGAACAGACATTAGTTACGTCACCTTCGGCCCCTCCCATTGGCCCAGGGGGCGTGGAATGCAGCGTCGTGACATCAGACGCCCAAAAGGGCGGGGCGATAAGGGAAAGGAGGAGGGAAGTAGGACTTCAACATGGCGGTTGTGATACTGGTTGTGGCTTCAGTGACGGCCTGGCCCGGGGCGGTTACAGTTGAAGGTGGTGGCGTTTGCTCTCCGTAGGGGCCATCAGAAGCTCAGCGAGGACCGAGCCTGGGAGGTCGGCCAGCGCTAGCACCTCTCGGGTTTTGGGACAGCGGCTGTAGTGGCGTTCAGGTGAGGGGGGCCTCCTTCTGGGGGAGGGGGCAGAGGGGCGGAGTTGGGGGTAGGGCGCCGGTACCGGGAGACGGATGGGGGGAGGGAAGCCGGGAAAGAGGCTAGAGGCCCAGCTGGATGAAAGGGAGTTGCAAGTGAGGGAGTGGGAGGGAGAAGGGGTCAGAGACCCGGACTTGGGGAGGATTCAGGGAGATGGGTCAGAGTGAGTTAAAAGGGGAGGAGGGCAGATGGGTTGTGGGAAAATGAGTTCGGATTAAAGGGACTAATAAACTACTGGAAGATAAGCGCTGGTGACATCTATCTTGGTGGAGTGAGAGCTCGGTAGGAATTAGAGAATTCCGGAGAGGTGGATCCCGGTTTTGGTAAAGAAGGTAAGTGATGTGGAGTTGAGGGTGAGCTGGGGACTTGTGGTGCAGATTTAGTTCTCCCTGAGGTGATGAGATTTGGGAGAAAGGGAGGAGAACATACCCGGGGGTGGGTGATCTTTGGGGATATCTTTGACATTGTCAGGTCTTCTCCAGGTATGTTTATCTTGCCACTTCTTTTGTCACCTGTACAGTCCAGCTGTGCCTCGGAAACAGCCCCAAATCTTTCTTGTGGAACATCAAGTTACAGTTTATACGATGTATATCAGTGATATCTGGTATTAGTGTTGTTGCCACATGTACTGGTTTCCAGAGTAGCCTTTTGAAAGTATGGCTGAGCATAAAAATAGGTTTTATATTAAACTGAAACTTTTGAGAGTTTTTAGACACCATGGAGTATTGCAAACCAGATTTAGTAATTTAGTTAACTATTAAATGTATATATATATTGTGTTCTAACAGCATTTACTAGTGCTTTCCTCAATTGTATGTTAGCATTTGAGAATTTGGATAGATATGATAAACGTTTCTCTTTAAAAAATTTGTCAGATTTGATGGTGGAAAAAAACGGGACACTTAGTGATAGCTAGCCCTTTCTAGTTAATGTCTCAAACAAGTTAAACTGAGGGTTTCTGTATTATTTTGTAGCAAATGTCCAAAGTTTAAAGTATTACGTTGTCTACATTAACTTTTTTTTTTTTTGCACTAACTTATTTTTAAGTGGAATTTTATGAATTAAATTTTTGTTTCTAATCTGGCCTATTCTTTTTATTTGTATTTATTTTTTCTGTGATTTATTTGACATTTACTGAATGCCTGTTGTGTGTTGTGTTAGTAAGAGCCATAATTATGAAAATGGGAATATTAATGTTTCTTTAGTAATCATTTCTGTCACCGCATGGCAAATAACTTGCTACGGCCTCATTGGAAGATGAAGCATTATTTTAGAAATGAAGACAGAGGAAGAAAAGTAAAGTTTGTAAATATAAAAACTTCCAGAATTTTTCTTTTGTATTTGACATATGACCTCATCGTGGTACATTTTATGTATAGCTGAAAGATTTTGTGTTTAATTTTAATTTTTAAAAAACATTTTATTTTTAGAGAGAGGGGAAGGGAAGGAGAGAGAGGGAGAGAATCAGTAATGTGTGGTTTGCCTCTTTCGTGCCTCGTACTGGGGGTCTGGCTGGCTACCCAGGCATGTGCCCTGACTGGGAATCAAACCTGCCACCCTTTGGCTCTCAGCCCATGCTCAACCCACTGAGCTACACCAGCCAGAGCTTATTTCATTTTGATTTTGAAGAAGACAATAATAGTATCTTGATAAAATAATATTAGGTCTGTAGATAGTTTTCATCAGTGGTTGGTAGTTCACATTTGTTGAACTGGCAAATGTCACTTTGTCTTGTGTATTTTTTCTTTCATGTCTTGACTAGAGTAAGATATTTAAAATGAGATTTCTGAGGTTTATTCATTGACTAAAATTCTCTCAAATATTTTCAGCATTGTAGATGTATTTTCATTAGCCAAGAATGTAGATATCAGTATTATAAATATTTCCTGTTCTTTAGTCATACTGTTGAATGTTTTGAGGGTTTTTTTAGCATAAACTTTTCTTCCCACAGACCAAAACACCCCCCAAACCAACCATCAGTTCATCATTAATCAGGTAATTTTCTTTAGACAATCTTTCTCAATAAATGCAAACGATAGTATGCAGTAACTTAAGTATTAAATAAACTTTTTCTTAGAATAAAAAAAAACACTTGACTGATTGACTTCACTCCCTCCCTCCCTCCCTCCTTTCACCCTCACTGAGGATATATTTATTGACTTGAGAGAGAAAGAGAGAGAGAGAGAGAGAGAGACATAGAGAGAGACATTGATTGGTTGCCTCTTGTGAGTGACTCGACAGGGGAGGGGAGGAATAGAACCCTCAACCAGGTGTGTGCCCTGACCAGGAATCAAACCTCCCACCTTTTGGTGTACAGGATGATGCTCCAACCAACTGAGCTACTGGTCAGGGCAGAATCTATTTTCTTACAGGAAAGATTCCTTCAGTTAGAGAAAGAAGGAAGGGATTGCTCTTCTAACCTATAGCCCATAATTTCTTGTAACATTGGAAAATAATTTGAATGTAAGAGTAACGTTTTTGTATGAATTGAGAATTATAATTCAGGCTTAAAAATTTTAGGTGACAGTAGCAAGATTTACAAAGGGAAAGGTACCATCATTGGACCTGTGCTAATGAGCCAGGCACTGTGAAGCACTTTACATAATCTCATTTAATCCATACTGTTTGATCAGGTGGGCAGCTTGTGATATTTGACCTTCTAGATGTTGAGGATCACAGAGGTTGAATAATTTTTAAAAAATATTTTATTTGTTGCCCTGGCTGGTGTAGCTCAGTGGATTGAGTGCACGCGGTCTGCGAACCAGGCATTGCAGGTTCGATTCCCAGTCAGGGCACATGCCTAGGTTGCAGGCCATGTCTCCCAGCAACCGCACATTGATGTTTCTCTCTCTCTCTCTCTCTCTCCCTCCCTTCCCTCTCTAAAAATAAATAAATAAAATCTTTAAAAAATTTTTTTTATTTGTTTATTTTTAGAGAGGGGGGAAGGGAAGGAGAGAGAGAGGGAGAGAAACATTAATGTGTGGTTGCTTCTTGTGCACCCCCCACTGGGGACCCAGCCTGCAACCCAAGCATGTGCCCTGGCTGGGAATGGTACCAGCGACCCCTTGGCTCAGAGGCTGGCACTCAATCCACTGATCATACCAACCAGGGCTGAAGTTGAGTAATTTAGGTATCTAAAGTTACAGCTATAAAATAGTAGTACCTGCCAACTTTAAATGCCCCTACTGCATCTTTTGCATCATTTTGCCCCTCTTAGGTGGTCACAGGGCCATTCTGTATAATTCCTATTAAGTAAATTGTGTAAGCACTAGTTTTAAAGTCATGCTATTTTAAACTACTTGTTCTCACTGAAATAGTAGTGTTATTAGAATGGTAAATAGTTCATTAAAAATTTTCTTTTTCTAAAGATTGTATTTATTTTTAGAGAGAGACAAGGGAGAGAGAGAGAGGGAGAGAAACATTGATGTGAGAGAGAAACATTGATCGGTTGTCTTACATGTACCTGACCAGGGGCTGAACCCAAAACTCAGGCATGTGCCCTGATCAGGAATTGAACCAGTGACTTTTCATTCTGCTGATGATGCCCAATCAAATAAGTCACACCAGTCAGGGCAGTTCATTAAAATTTTAGTCATTTAAGATGTCATCAATATTTTAGGAGGAAATGAATACCTTAATATTTTGTACTTAACAAAATAAACTAGAGAAACTGGATAAGTGACTAAAAATTTTCTTGTTTGTATTGCTGAGTCAGGTTGGACCTAGTTCATTAAGGGCCAAAATTTGTATTTGGTAGTATTTTGAATGTATTCCCAGAATTCTGGATTAGTCATTATCAGTTGATTAATGCTTACCAAACACTTAAGTTTCTGAGTCATTGAATTGGTTCGTGGTAAATGTGAATGTTATGCTTACTGAGTCAAGAGCCAGTGAGTGTGTGTTTCGCTTTTCACTTCCTCCCCAACACTTGATATTGTCAGACTTTTTTTTAAATCCTCACCTGATGATATGTTTTATTGATTTTAGACAGAGAAAAAGGTGGGGGCAGAGAAAGAAAGAGAAACATCAATATGAAAGAGAAACATCTGTCCGTTGCCTCCTAGCCCGAGATCAGACCCACAACCTAGATAATTGCCCTGACTGGGGATGGAACCCACATTCTTTTGGAGTGCTGAATGACTGCTCAACCAGCTGAGCTATCTGGCCTGGGCAACATTGTCGGACTTTAAAATTTTTTTTCTAATCTACTGGGTTTGAAATGGTATCTATTGTGTTTTTATTAACATTTTCTGAAGTTGAGCATCTTTTCATATGTTTGTAGGCCATTTGTGCTCCTGTGAAGTTTTGTGTCTTTTTTTATTTTGAGTTTTTTTTCCTGATTGAATTCTTTATATATTTTGTATATTGATTATTAGTTAATTCATAGATTCCAAATATCCTCTCAACTTGTCACCTGTTTTTTCATCTCTTCCTAGTGTTTTTGGGGGCAAAGTGTAATTTTAATGAATTGAAATTTTCAGTCTCTTTTTTCCTCATGGTTTGTAGCATATGGGGGTGGGCAAAAATAGGTTTACAGTTTTGGTTTATAGTTTACAGTTTATGGTTTCCAGTCCATGAGCAAGGTGTATCTTTCCATTTATTTCTACATGCTTCAGTTCTTTCTTCGATGTCTTTTGATTATTTGGTTTAATTTATTCCTAGGTATATATTTTTGAAGCAATTATAAATGGGGTTTTCTTAATTTTTCCTGATCATTTGTTATTGGTGTATAGAAATGTAACAGATTTCTGCATATTGATTTAGTATCCTGCAGCTTTACTGAATTTTTTTATTGTAATAATTTTTGGTGGAATCTTTACAGTTTTCTATGTATAGTATTATGCCATCTACAAATAATGAGAGTTTTACTTCATTCTTTCTGATTAGTCTGATTGCTATGTGTAAGAATACGATAATTAGCTGTGGGTTGGTCATATATAGCCTTTATTATGTTGAAATATGTTCCTTCAAAACTTACTTTGTTGAGAATTTTTATCATAAAAGATGTTGGATTTTGTCAAATGTGTTTTCAGTATCTGTTGATGATCAAATGTTTTTATTATTTATTTTGTTAATGTGATGTGTATTACAGATACTGATCCATCATGCATCCCTGGGATGAATCCCACTTGGTCATGTTTATAATCCTTTTAATGTTGAATCCAATTTACTAATATTTTATAGAGAATTTTTGCATCTATATTCATGAAGGACATAGGCCTGTAATTTCCTTTTTTTTTTGTAATGTCTTTGTCTGGCTTTGGTATCAAGGTAATGCTGGCTTTGTATAATGAGTTTGGAAGTGTTTATTCCTCTTCAATTTTTGAAATAGTTTAAGAAGAATAAGTATTAATTCTTTTATTTTTTCAAAGCATATTTTATTGATCATGTTATTACAGTTGTTCCAGTTTTTCCCCCTGTGTTCCCATCTGCCAGTACCTCTCTTCCCTTCAGCATTCCCCCCCTTAGTTTGTGTCCATGGGTATTGCGTGTAAGTTCTTTGGCTTCTCTATTTCCTATACTTTCTTTAACATCCTAGTGTGTTTTGTACCTACCATTTATGCTTTTTAATCCCTGTACCTTTTCCCCCATTCTTTCCCTTTCCCCTCCCCCCTGATAACCCTCCAAATGATTTATATATTTATGATTCTGTTCCTGTTCTGGTTGTTTTCTTAGTTTGTTTTTGTTTTTTAGATTCAGTTGTTGATAGTTGTGTGTTTGCTGTAATTTTACTGTTCATAGTTTTGATCTTTTTCTTAGATAAGTCCCTTTAACATTTCATGTAATAATGGCTTGGTGATGATGAACTCCTTTGTCTGGGAAGCAGTTTATCTGCCTTTCCATTCTAAATGATAGTTTTGCTGAATAGAGTAATCTAGGTTGTAGGTCCTTGCCTTCCATGACTTTGAATACTTCTTTCCAGCCCCTTCTTGCCTGCAAGGTTTCTTTTGAGAATCAGCTGGTAGTCTTATGGGAACTCCTTTGTAGGTAACTGTCTCCTTTTCTCTTGCTGCTTTTAAGATTCTGTCTTTATCTTTCACCTTTGGCATTTTAATTATGATGTATCTTGGCATGGCCCTTTTTGGGTCCAACTTGTTTGGGACTCTTTGCATCCTGGACCAGTATGTCTATTTCCTACAGCAAATTAGGGAAGTTTTCTTTCATTATTTTTTCAGATAAGTTTTTGGTTTCTTGCTCTTCCTCATCTCCTTCTGGTATCCCTATGATTCGGACATAGGCACTTTTGGAGATGTCCCAGAATCTTTTTATTCTCTCCTTGTTTTTTTGAATTCACATTTCTTCATTCTCTTCTGGTTGACTGTTTATCTCTTCATTCTGTTCCAAATCATTGATTTGAACCCCAGCTTCTTTCCATCACTTAGTGTAGCCTTCATTTCTTCCCTTATGCTTTTGTCATACTCAGTGAGTTCTCTGAACGTCCTTATCAGTAGTGTTTGGAATTCTGTATCTGATATGTTGGCTATCTCTGTTTTGCTTAGTTCTTCCTCTGGGATTTTGTTCTGTTTTTTCTTTTGGGCCATATTTCTGTGTCTCCTCACTTTGGCAACCTTCCTGTATTTGTTTCTGTGTATTTGGTAGAGCTGCTTTGATTTCTTGGCGTAGTACACCTGTTAATTTGTATGGGGTAGTGCCTTAGGTATTTGCCAAGATGCAGCAACCCACTTCACCACTTTGTAACTATATGGAGGAGGTGTCAGAGAGAGGACTTAACTGCTGAGGCTTGCTCTGCAGTTGCCCCATTTCCAGTCACTTCACCCCTTACTATATGTGACTGTTACCCCTCTAGCTGCTGTCCCATGGTTGTTCCCAGAGCAGGTGAGTTTTGATTCATTCTAGGACCATGTGGGCCCTTTAAATGGACTCTGCTGGGAGAACAGCAGTTTCTTCTGCCACCCCAACCCCCACTGGTGTTTACAGCCAGAAGTTATGAGGCTTTATTTTCTTGGCAGTGGAACCCTGGACTATGTGGTCTGGTCTGGGGCTGGGATTGCTTGCTCCCAAGGTATCCCTACTGATTTTATCCACCCTAAGGAACGTGGAACTCCCTGTTTGGCTGGCTGCCTTGCCTCCATCATACCGTATCCTCTTTGCCCCAGCTCCCTGTCTCCACCCCTCCTACCCACCTGAATGAATATGGCTTCTTTAAATCCTTGGTTGTCGGATTTCCATACAGTTCGATTTTCTGGCACTTCTGGGAGTTTTTTGTTTTGAGGTTTGTTGTGATCCTTCTTACGGTTGTCCAAGGAGGTGAAGCGTGTCTGCCTACACCTCCATCTTGACCAGAAGTCCAGCATTATTTCTTTAAAATTTTTTTATTACATTTTTCCATTACTGTTTAGTCCCCTTATACCCCCAGCCCACCACCCCAGCAGTCACCACACTGTTGTCCATGTCCATGAGTCCTCAAGTATTACTATATTTTGCAATGTATAATGCATTCCTGTATATAATTTGCACCCATGTTTTTGTGTGCATTATACACGGGATTATTATACCCATGGTATATAGTTGTAATGCCCATGTATAATGTGCATCCTTTACTCCCTAAAAATTTGGGCAAAAAAGTGCACATTTATATATGGCAAAATACAGTAAGTCTTTGAATGGTAGAATTCACCTGTGAAGCCATCATGGTCCTGGACTTTTATTTATTCAGAGATTTTTTTATTATTGCTTCACTTTTATTGCTAGTAAGTAGTCTTTTTTTGAAAGATTTTATTTATTTATTTTTAGAGAGAGGGGAAGGGAAGGAGAAAGAGGGAGAGAAACATCGATGATGTACAGGAGAAACATGGATCAGTTGCCTCTCGCACACCCCCAACTGGGGATGCACCTCACAACCCAGGCATGTGCCCTGACTGGGAATCAAACCAGCAACCTTTTGGCTTACAAAATGACTGAGCCACTGAGCCACACCAGACAGGATTCGGTTTGTTTTTATGCTTTGTATTTCTTTCTGGCTCAGTTTTTGAAGGTTATATACTTCTAGAAATTTATTCATTTCTTCTAGATTGTTGGATTTATTGGCATATAATTGCTCCTAGTATTCTTTTAAAAAATATTTTATTTATTTTCAGACAGAGGGGGAGAGAGGGAGAAAGAGTGGGAGAGAAATGTTAATGTGTGGTTGCCTCTCATGCACACCCAACTGGGGACCTGGCTCGCAACCCAGGCATGTGCCCTGACTGGGAATCAAACCCCTGACCCTTTGGTTCACAGGCTGGTGCTCAGTCCACTGAGCCACACCAACCAGGGCACTCCTACTGTTCTTTAATAATTCTTTGTAATATTGTGGTATTGGTTGTAACCTGTCTTTCATTTATGATTTATTTATTTGGGCTTTCTTGATGAGTTTGGCTAAAGGAATGTCAATTTTATTTATCTTTTCTAAAAACTAGGTTTTAGTTTTTATCTTTTTTACTTAAAAATTTCTATTTTATTTATTTCACTCTGATCTTAACTATTTCATTACTTCTGTTACTTTGGGCTTTGTTTTTCTTTTTCTAGTTCTGTTTATTTGGAATTTTTTGTGTTTCTTAAAGTAGGTCTGTATAGCTATCAATTTCTTTCTTAGAACTGCTTTTTAAAAAAATTATTTATTTTTAGAGAGAGGGAGAAGGAGAAGGAGAAGGACACAGATGTGTGAGAGAAACATTAATCGGTTGCATCTTGCACACCCTCAACTGGGGACCTGGCTTGCATACCTGGCATGTGCCCTGACTGGGGATCCAACTGGCAACCTTTTCATCTATGGGGCAGTGCTCAGTCCGCTGAGCCAACCACCCAGGACTAGAACTGCTTTTGCTGATTCCCATAAATTTTAAAAAGTTTTCATTTCATTTATTTCAAGATAACTTTTGATTTCCTCTTTGATCCATCAGTTATTTAGTAGTATGATGTTTAGTCTTCACTTATTTATATATTTTTTTCCGGTTTTCTTTCTGTAGTTGATTTCTAGTTTCATGCTATTGTGGTTGGAAAAGGCGCTTGATTTGATTTCAGTCTTTATTTTCTTTCTTGTTATTTTGGTTTTTAAAAAATGTATTTATTTATTTATTGTTCCTTTTATTTTCTTTTTTGTTTGTTTTTTCTTCTTGATTTCAATCTTCTTGAATTTATTGAGGCTTGGTTTATGGCCTGGTATGTGATATATCCTGGATCTATCCATGTGCACTTGAAAAAAATGTATATATGCTCTAATATGATGTTTAAGGCCATTATTTCCTTACTAATTTTCTGTCTTGATCTATTCATTGATGTCAATGGGGTATTAAAATCCCCTACTACTGTATTACTGTGGATTTCTCCATTTATGTTCATTAATAATTTTGTAATATATTTAGGTGCCTTCTATGTTGGTTTTGTAGATATTTATGATTGTAATATTTTTTCTTTGATTTCTTTATAATCATGTAATATCTTTCTTTGTCTTTTTTAGAATTGTTATTTTAAAGTCTATATTGTCTGATAATGAGTATCGTTATCTCAGCATTCTTTTCCTTTCTGTTTGCATGGAATATCTTTTTTCATTCCTTCACTTTCAGTCTGTATGTGTCTAGAGGTGTCTTTCAGTTTGAAGTGTGCATCTCTTGTAAGCATATGGATGGGTCATGTTTCTATATCTGTTCAGCCACACTATTTCTATTTATTAGAACATTTACTCTGTTTGCATTTAAATTATTGATATGTATGTACTTAGTGACATTTTGTTATTTGTTTTTCATTGTTTTTATAGTTCTCTTCTCTTGATCTTTTCCCTTGTGGTTTGTTGGTTTTCTTTAGTGTTTCGTATGGTTTTCTTTGTCTTTATTCTTTGTATATCTCTTGTAGGTTTTTGGTTTGTGGTTACCATGATATACATGTATATTATTCTATATTTGTAGCAGTCTATTTCTAGCTAATAGGCATTAAATTTGAATATAGTCTGTAAGGACTACATTTTTATTCCCTCTTTCACTCTTTGTTATTAATGTTGTTTTAGATCTTTTTGTGTTGTGTATTTCCTAACTACTAATTGTAGTTTGAGTTGAGTTCAATACTTTTTTCTTTTTTCCCTTTTATTTTAATGATTGTTCAAGTACAGTTTTCTCCCCTTTACTCCTAATCAAGCCCACACACCCCTTCCTCCCAACTTCCCTCCCATTACCACCCTCCCCCTAGTTTTTATCCATGTGTCTTTTAACTTTGTTCCATTAGTTTTTTCTTTTGACCTTTGTGGTAACTTTTAAAATAACTGGTATACTATATTTATTAAGTATTTGGCTTTACCTGTGAGTTTTTTTTCCTTATACTTCTTATTTCTGGTTATGGACTTTCCTTTTTTGCTTAAAGACCCTTGAACATTTCTCAAAAGCCTGGTTTAATGGTGATGAACTCCTTTACTTTTTGTTTGTTCAGGAAACTCTTTATCTCTCATTCAAATCTAAATGATAACCTTGCCAGGTAAATTATTTAGGTTGTAGGTTTCTTTCTTTCAGTATTCTAAAGATGTTCTGCCATTTCCTTCTGGCATGTAAAGTTGTTGCTGAGAAATCAGCTGATAGCCTTATGGGGTTTCCTTTGTATGTAACTTCTTTTCCCCTTGCTTTCTTCAAGATTGTCTCTTTAACTTTAGCCATTTTAATTAAAGTATGTCTTAGTGTATGCCTCTTCGGGTTCATCTTGTTTGGAACTCTTCAGTGATTTCTGGACCTGGATATCTTTTCCAGGTTAAGAAAATTTTCAGTCATTTTCTTTTTTATCCTTAACCAAGGACGTGCACATTGATTCTAGGGGGAGGGAAGGAGAAAGAAAGAGGGGAGAAACATTGATATGAGCGAAAAACATTGGTGAATTGCCTCTTGCACAAACCCTGACTGGGAATGGAACCCACAACCCAGGCATGTGCCCTGACTGGGAATTGAACCTATGACCTTTCTGTCTACAGGATGATACTCTAACCATCTGAACCACACCAGCCTGAGCTCAGTCATTATTTCTTCAAATAGACTTTCTGTTCCTTTCTCTTTTCTCCTTCTGGGGTCCCTATAATGGAAATGTTTGAAGGGTTGATGTTATCCTAGAGATCCTGTAGACTATCATTGTTTTTAATAAAAATTCTTTTTTCTTTTTACTATTTTGATTGGTTGATATCCACTTAGTCTGTCTTTTGGGTCACTGGTTCATTGTTCTGTATTAGCTAATCTATTGTTGATTCCTTCTAATGTATTTTTTATTTAAGTTATTGTATTCTTCAGGTCTACTTGGTTCTTTATTACACTTTCTGAGTCTTTGTTGAAGTTCACCTGAAGTTCCTCTGTGTCACCCTCAGTGATCATCCTTATTATCATTTCTTTGAATTCTTTATGAGGCAAATTTCTTATCCCCATTTTCTTTTTAAAGATTTTATTTATTTATTTTAGAGGGGAAGGGAGGAAGAAGGAGAGAAACATCAGTGTGTGGTTGCCTCTTGTGCACCCCCCCACTGAGGACCTGGTCTGGCCAGAAACCCAGGCATGTGCCCTGACCCGGAATCGAACTGACGACCCTTTGGTACGCAGGCTGGTGCTCAATCCACTGAGCCACACCAGTCAGGGCTATTTTCCTAATTTGTTTTTTTCCGTCTGGGGGCTTTTCTTGTTTCTTCACTTATGAGATACTCTGTATTTTAATTTTGTTGGGCTTTCTGTGCTTGTTTATATGAATTTGACAAAATAGCTCTTTCTTCCCGTGTTGAAATAGTGATCTTTCATAGAATTGACCTGTGTGTAGGTTGTGTGTGCTAGGTGTTTTGACATACTGCTAGGAGCCAAGAGGGTACCTAAGGTGTCTGGGGCATTAGCCTATCAATCCAGAGGTTCTCCAGGTGGGGAGTCCATGTACATGTAGTAATACCCTATCGATCTTTCTTGTTTCCTTTATGGGGGCCAAAATGGGCTCAGACAATGTGTCCAGGAACATGCTGTAGTGGCCTTGCAAGTAGGCCACAGCACGTGGATACAGTCCATACCCACCCTATTGAGGTGTGGGGGCATAAACAATGTACTCATCTGCACCACTGACCCAGGAGAATTCTGATAGTGCCCAGCAAGCTCCCATGGCTCCCCAACCAACTCTGCAGTTTCTTTATCTTATGTGTTATACAGGAAATGTTCTTATACAGAAATAACCTTTGTGTGTAGGCTTTCTGTGCCAGATAGTTTAGGGCACAGGTGGCAAACACAAGGCCTGCGGGCCAAATCTGGCCTTCCACCTTGTTTTATCTGGCCTGGCACCTTGTTTCTACCCAGTAGCAGCACCGAGCTCACACTTAACTGTTGAGTGGTTATATTATACAGTCCTAAAATTACATTCGGCCCTTTGGGGGCAACCATGTGGCCCCCAGTGAAAATGAGTTTGACACCCCGGTTTAGGGAAACTGATTGGAGCCAGGCAGGTGCTTAGAGTGCTTAGAGCACTGGCTTGCTGGGTTGGAGTGGCTCTAGTGGAAAGGAAGTGTGGTGATACCCTGTTGTTCCTGCTTTCTTCTTTTGTTCTGTAATGTAGCTGGGAACTCAGAACATGCCATGATCTTGCAGGTAGGCCAAAGCACCCAAGCAGAGCTCTTGCCTGCCCTATGGAAATGGAGGTGGATGTGTAAACAATGGTGCTTCTGGGCTCCACCTCTCCTGACTCTTCTCATAGCTCTAGGAGGGTGTTCCCCTGGTTTCCCAGCCTTCTCTAGTCTGTCTGTTTCTCGTTTGTTCAGAGGCTCTTCATTCAAGCACTCAGTTACCTCACAGGAGTAATTGTTCCCTGTATATGTATATATTTGAGTTTGCCAGTGGGAGTGGGTGAGATCAGTGTCCTATGCTGCTGCCTTCTTGGACCACCTAAAATTTCTTTTTATTATAGTTGGCAAACAATAGTATATTAGTTTTAGGTGTACAACATAGTGATTCAACATTTTTATAGTTTACAGTGTGATCATCACATTAGTCTAGTAACCATCTGTTCATTATGCCAAGTTATTACAATATTTTTTAAACATTTTTTATTGATTTGAGAGAGACATAGATTTGTTGTCCCATTTATTAATGCATTCATTAGTTGATTATTGTATGTGTCCTGACCCAGGATTGAACCTGTAAGCACAGGAGCCCCAAATCAGAGAGTTGCTTAAGTGTTCATGATATTCAGAAAAAACCACCTGGAGACTAGCCAATGTCAACATGCCATTTATTACATTACAGGGGAATGTACTAATGGCAGCAGGTCAGTGCGAGAGAGACCGAACCTCCTTCGGTCTGAGGGTTGTTATAATGGGTCCTAGACAAAGGGAGCATGTGTCCTACATGTGACTCTAAACTATGTTACATCAGTGTATATGTGCGAAAAGAAAGGTCAAGAAGCAGTCATAGGACCAGAATTGGCTCCCAAATGGAGATGAGGAAGGAGTTACAATCCATTCCCAAAGCAATACACATTCCCTCTGGCCAGGGGCCCCATGGCCAGCCAGCCCTTATCATGGGTGGTGGAAGGGGCCATGTCTTGAGCTACCCCACAACCCGCAACCTTGGTATATTGGGATGATGCTCTAACCAACTGAACTATTTGGCCAGGGCTACAATATTATGGACTATATCCCCTGTGCTGTATAACTTTATAATTGGAAGTTTGTACCTCTTATTCTCCTTCACTTTTTTTTCCTGTTGATATAAAATGTCGAAATCTGTAGAGAATTTTTGTAAAAATTTGAGTCAAACAGGGAAACACCTAGAAGCAGGATCTCCATAGACCAAGGAAAATGCTTAGAAGAATAACAGTTTGCAGTTTCTTTTATGCATTTGAGATTAAAGGGGATAGCAAGGACGCTTACATGAAAGTGGCAGAAAGCAAGACCCTAATCAGATTATAGGATAGTTAAGATTTTGTGCTCTCTTGTTGGTGGTCAAACTTTAGAAGGAGTCTGAAAGGGGGCATTTCAAAGCTTAACCCACATCCACAAAAACAATGGATAGCACTTGTTTAAGGCAAAGTAAGTCTTTTACTAAAGAAGTTGTATGCCTAGGGCGTGACTACCTACCATGACTTGCCCTGTTAGGAATTTATGATTAGATCACACCGTGAGTTTAATTTCCATAGAACTCCTTTGTGGCCTACACGTCTATCCCCCTAACCTCAGCCCTATGGTACCATCAGTTCTCTATTTTCTTGTTCCATTTTGTTTTGTTTGTTCATTTGTTTTGGCTTCTTTTAGATGCCCTATATAAGTAAAATCATACAGTACCTGTTTTCTGTCTGATTTGGTTTGTACTTTTGGTGTTAATATCTAAGAAACCATTGTCTAACCCAAGGTCAGAAAGATTTTCTTTTATGTTCTCTTCTAGAAGTTGTATAGTTTTAGATTTTACAAAGTCTGTGGTCCATTTTGAAGTAATATTTTTCTACATGTTGTGAGATGTGGATGGGGGAGGTTGGTTTTATTTTATTTTTTGAATACAGATATTCATTTGTTCTGGTACCTTCTGTGGAAAAGATTGCCCTTTTTCTGATGAACTGCTTTTGTAGCTTAAAAATAGTTTGTCCATATACATGTAGATTAATTTTTGTACTCTCTTCTATTCTCTTGATTTATTTGTCTGTCTTTATGCCAGTATCACACTATCTGAAACTGTAGCTATATAATAAAATTTGAGATCAGGAAGTGTCTCAAAGTGGTTTTGGCTATATAGGTTCTTTGCATCTGTGTGAATTTTAGAATTAGCTTGTCAGAATATCTACAAAAAGCCTGGAAGGCTTTTGTTTGGGATTGTATTGACTGTAGGTCAATTTGGGGAGAAATGATATCTTAGAAATACTGAGTGTTACAGCCTATTACCATGGTATATATTAATTTATTTAGGTCTTCGTTATAGGCTATTTGTTCACCCCCTTTCCCCTCCCTTTTATCCGAATTTGTATGTTGAAACCTAATTCCCAAGGTGATGGCATTTGGAGGGCCTTTGGAAGGTAATTAGGTCATAAGCAAGGGACCTTTGTGATTAATTCCCTTATAAATGAGGCCTAGGAGAGCTTCCTTGCCCAATTCCATTGTCTTAGGAGGTTATAGTGAAAAGATAGCTGTCAGTGAACCAGGAAGCAGGCTCTCACCAGGCACTAAATCTGCTGGTGCGTTGATCTTTGACTCCCAGCTCCAGAATTAGGAGAGATAGATTTCTGTTTTTTTATAAGCCACCTAGTTTATGGTATTTTGTTAAAGTATCCTGAACAGTTTTTTTAGTTTCCAGTGTACAGATTTTGCGTATTTTTTTTTGGTCCTATATCCCTACGAGTTTCATAATTTTTGGTGCTATTGTAAATGGTGATTTTTAAAATTTCAATTTGTTTATTGCTAGTATATAAGAATGCAGTTAATTATTATGTGTTGATCTTATAGCTGCCAATCTTAGAAACTTAGATATTAGTTATAGTATTCTTTTGTACATTCTATTAGATTTTCTATAGGTTATGCTGTCTGTGAAGAAAAGACACATTTTGCTTGCTTATTCCAATCTGGATACCATTTATTTCTTGTTCATGTCTTACTGCACTGTGTAGAACTTACATTACAATGTTGAATATCAGTGATGAAAGTGGACATCCTTGCCTTATTTCTGAACTTAAGGGAAAAGTCTTTTACTAGGTATGATGTTAAGTAGTTTTTTTTATTGATGACCTTTATCAAGTTGAAATAGTTCCCTTCTATTTTTTTTATTTTTTAAATATTTTATTTATTTATTTTTAGAGAGAGGGGAAAGGAGGGAGAAAGGGAGGGAGATAAACATCAGTGGATGAGAAGACACATCAATCTGTCACCTCTTGAACATCCCCAACTGGGGACCTGGCCCACAACCCAGGCATGTGCAGTGACTGGGAATTGAACTGGTGACCCTTTGGTTTGCAGGCTGGTGCTCAGTACACTGAGCCACAGCAACTAGGTGTAATGTGATGTTTGAAAGAGTTGGAGAGGAAATGATGTTTTGGTTCAGTAAACCTCTAGTTGCTTTTTACATTTTGATTAGTTGGTATTCAACTATAACCAATTTTTATTAAACTATGTGTAATGAACTTTGCGTTGAATTACTAGCTGTTTTTCTTGTAGTCTTAAGTATACCATATGATTAGTAACTTGGTAAAACCTCATTTGCAACGGTAATTAGTGAGAAAACATGCATTACAGCTACTTGACTTTAAAAATAACTTTCATTTTTTAAGTTTTTTATAAGGCAAGCATTTTTTTTTAATTTTAAGTTTAAGATAACTGTTATTTTTGTCTGGTAGCTTTCTGTGTAGAATGAAAATAGGATTTATACATTTGGCTAGTTGCATATTATACCTGTAATCCATCTGGAATTTATTTTGGTAAAGAGTGTGAGATAAGAATCCAATGTTACTTTTTTCCTAGATGGCTACCCAGTTGTCCCATCACTTCACAGGTTTTAAATGCAGCTTTATTATATACCAGATTTCCATATTTGGGGTATTTTAGGAATTTCTATTCTGTTTCATTGATATGTTTCTTTATCAGTATAGCACAGCTTTAAGTACTATATCTTATAATAAGCACTTTAACATTTGATAGACTAGTCTCCCTTTATTATTTTATGTGGAGTTTTCTTGGCTGTTGTTGCATAATTGTTATTACCATATGAACTTTAGAATCAACTTGTCTAGTATAAAAAAAACAATACTTAAAAGTCTTCATTTGCATCATTCCAAATTTATATAGTAATTTAGGGAGAATTGATCTTATTTTTTTGTTTTAAAGATTTTATTTATTTTTTAGGGAGAGGGGAAGGGAGGGAGAAAGAGAGGAAGAGAAACATCAGTGTGCGAGAGACACATTCATTGGTTGCCTCTTGTGCGCCCCCAACCAGGGGTGTGGCCCACAACCCAGGCATGTGCCCTGACCAGGAATCAAACCTGAACCCTTTTGGTTCACAGCATTCAGCCAGCTAAACCACACCAGCCAGGGCAGAAGAATTGATGTTGTGTGTCCTGTCCAAGATTATCATGTTTTTCCAATCATGTAAATTTTCTTCTGTGCCTTTTTTTTTTTTAAGATTTTATTTATTTTTAGAGAGGGAAGGGAGGGAGAAAAAGAGAGAGAGAAACATCAATGTGCGGTTACTGGGGGCTGCGGCCTGCAACCCAGGCATGTGCTGACTGGGAATCGAAATGGCAGCCCTTTGCTTTGCAGGCCGGTGTTCAATCCTCTAAGCCACACCAGCCAGGACAACTTTCCTGATTTTTAATTGATTATTTTCTGCCTGTATTTTTATTGTTTTCATTCTTGTGTTTTTCTTAAATGGTTATTTATATCTTAAGTCCTTGTGCCATGAATTTTCATGAGTTCTGTTTTAGCTGTCTGTTGTAGGTTCTTAAATGGTATATTTTTATTATCATTATCTTTTTTAATTTTAATTTTGGTTCTCTCTTTGATCCATGAGTTTTCTAATACAATTTAGAAAACCAAATAATAAGTAGAACTCTTTTTAAAATGGAATTTCTTTTTTTTTTAGCTTTGATTTTTTTTTAAGGTTGTTTTTTTTTTCTCTTTTTTTTTATTTAAATGAATGTTCAAGTACAGTTTTCTCCCCTTTACTCTCAATCAAGCCCTCCCACCCCCCCTCCCCACCTCCCTCCCATTACCACCCTCCCCCTAGCTTTTATCCATGTGTCCTTTAACTTTGTTCCTGTAAACCCCTCCCCCTCTCCCCCGAAATCCCTCTTCTCTCTCCTCTGGTCACTCTCCACATGTCCTCTAACGCAGTGTCTTTGACTATACCCTGCTTGTTTCTTTGTTTTGTTGTTTAGGTTCCTGTTAAAGAAAATGGAATTTCTAATTTTTTTGTCTTTCAGCTATTTG